>JAJIBD010003909.1:0-17666 GCA_021461705.1 Cryptotis parvus | reverse complement strand
ACCATTGGCAAGACTTGTAAGGACAGGGAAAGAGAGAACCCAAATAAACAGAATCAGAAATAAAAAGGGTGACATCACAACTAGAAACCACAGAAATCCAAAAGATCATCAGAGATTACTTTGAAAGCCTGTATGCAGTGAAACATGAGAATCTAGAAGAAATGGATCAATTCCTGCAGTCCTATAACCTCCCACGGCTGAAACAAGAAGACCTCCAATACCTGGAATAAGCCTATCACCATGGAGGAAATAGAAACAGTAATTAAAACACTTCCCAAACACAAAAGCCCAGGTCCAGACGGATTCCCTAGTGAACTCTACCAAACCTTTAAGGAGGACCTACTGCCAGTCCTGTTCAAGCTCTTCCAGGAAATAGAAGAAACAGAAACACTCCCAAACAGCTTCTACGAGGCACATATCACCCTGATACCCAAAGCAGGGAGAGACAACACAAAGAAAGAAAACTACAGACCAATATCCCTGATGAACACGGATGCTAAGATCTTCAACAAAATACTAGCAAACAGAATCCAAAGACTCATCAAGAAGATTATACATCATGACCAAGTAGGATTCATCCCGGGTATGCAAGGATGGTTCAACATTCGCAAGTCAATCAACATAATACATCATATCAATAAGAGAAAAAATAAAAACCATATGATCCTATCAATAGACGCAGAGAAAGCATTTGACAAGATCCAGCACCAGTTCATGATTAAAACCCTCCAGAAAATGGGGAATTGAAGGGACTTTCCTCAAGATAGTTACAGCCATCTACCAAAAGCCCACAGCGAGCATCATTCTCAATGGGGAAAAGTTGAAAGCCTTCCCCTGAGATCAGGGACAAGACAAGGTTGCCCACTCTCACCTCTTTTATTCAATATAGTACTGGAAGTACTTGCCATAGCAATCAGAGAAGAAAAGGACATCAAGGGCATCCAGATAGGCAAGGAAGAAGTCAAGCTATCATTATTTGCAGATGACATGATATTATACCTAGAGAACCCTAAACTCTCTACCAAAAAACTCCTAGAAACAATAGACGCATATAGTAGAGTGGCAGGATACAAAATCAACACGCAAAAGTCGGTGGCTTTCCTATATACAAATAACGAAAGAGAAGAAAGGGATATTAAGGAAACAATTCCATTCACAATTGTGCCACAGAAAATCAAATACCTAGGAATCAACTTACCCAAGTGTGTAAAGGACCTGTACAAAGAAAACTACAAGACACTGCTCCAAGAGATAAAAGAGGACACAAGGAAATGGAAACACATTCCCTGCTCATGGATGGGGAGAATCAACATTGTCAAAATGGTAATACTCCCTAGAGCTCTATACAGATTCAATGCAGTCCCTATGAGGATACCCATGACATTCTTCAAAGAAATTGACCAAACAATCCTGAAATTTGTATGGAACGATAAACCCCCCAAGGATAGCTAAAGCAATCCTCGGGAAAAAGAAGATGGGAGGCATCACCTTACCCAACTTCAAACTGTACTACAAGGCAGTAGTAATTAAAACAGCATGGTATTGGAATAAAAAACAGACCCGTGGACCTATGGAATAGAATTGAGTATCCTGACACCCAACCTCAAACACATGATCATTTAATCTTTGATAAAGGTGCAACGAGTCTAAAATGGAGTAAGGAAAGCCTCTTCAATAAGTGGTGTTGGGAAAACTGGGCAGCGACATGTAAAAAAATGAATTTGGACCTGTGTCTAACACCATGCACAAAAAAATCAGATCAAAGTGGATTAAAGATCTCAATATCAGACTTGAATCCATAAAGTACATTGAAGAAAATATAGGAAAAACCCTCCATGACATTGAAGCTAAAGGCATCTTCAAAGATGAAACATCTCTAACAAAGCAACTAGAAGAAAAGATAAATATATGGGACTACATGAAACTAAAAAAGCTTCTGCACCTCAAAAGAAACAGTGACTAAGATACAAAAAGCAGTCCACAGAATGGGAAAGAATATTCACCCAATACTCATCTGATAAGGGGTTAATATCCAGGGATATATCAGGCACTGGTAGAACTTTACAAGAAGAAAACAAACAACCCCATCAAAAAATGGGGAGAAGAAATGAACAGAAACTTCAGCAAGGAAGAAATTCGAATGGCCAAAAAAACATATGAAAAAATGCTCATCATCACTAATCATCAGAGAGATGCAAATCAAAACAACAATGAGATACCACTTTACACCACAGAGACTGGCACATATTCAAAAAGAACAAGAACAACAAGTGCTGGCGTGGGTGTGGGGAAAAGGGGACACTCATCCATTGTTGGTGGGAATGCCGGCTGGTACAGCCTTTCTGGAAAACAATATGGACATTCCTCCAAAGACTAGAAATTGAACTCCCATTTGACCCAGCCATACCACTCCTGGGAATCTACTCTGGGAAACCAAAAATACGCAGCGGAAACACCATCCCTACTTTTATGTTCATAGCAGCATTATTCACAATAGCCAGAATCTGGAAGCAACCCGAGTGCCCGAAAATAGATGACTGGATAAAAAGCTTTGGTACATCTACACAATGGAATACTATGCAGCTGTTAGGAAAAATGAAGTTATAAAATTTGCCTACAAATGGATGGACATGGAGAAGATTATGTTGAGCGAAATTAGCCAGAAGGAGAGAGACAGTTACAGAATGACTGCATTTATCTGCATAACATAAATATATAGGTACATATTATGATACCAATATCCAAGGTCAAGTGAAACATACATCAGGAGGTCCTGTCAAAGGTGGAAATTATCACAAACGTGTGGGAGTCAGAGGCTAGGTAAGACAGAAAATGGAACAGTGTGCTAACAATTGTGAGGGTACTAATGCCAACCTAGAACTGAGCATTAAATAGAGGCAAAAGGATACACATGACAACCCTTTAATGTATGTTTTGTAATCCATAGTCTGGAGAGGAAGGAAAAGAGAAAGATAGAGAAATGGAAAGAAATAAAGAACCTGCCATGGAGGAGGGCTGGGGGGAGGGGGGAGGGAACCGGGACGTTGGTGGTGGGAGATGGGCACTGGTGGCGGGATGGGTGCTGCTACACTGTATGACCAAAACCCAAATATGAACTTTTTAATTGTATATCTTTGTAATTGTAAAAATAAAAAAATTAAAATAAAAAAAAAAAAAAAAGTCACTATTTCTGGGCTTTCTTTGGTGCTGGAGAAGCAAACAGATGTATCCAGAACCTTGGCCTGGTGGGACAAGGAACAACAAATCATTAACAATGATCGCCTACTATGATCCAGATTCTGGCTAAGCAGCTGAAGATGACTAACTTCTTATCACAGTGCACTGGCGCCCTCTTTTACAGGCGAGGAAACTGAGGTTTCCCAGTGTACAGACACTTGTTTAAGGCTTTGTAGATTGAATTAGGTTCGAGGTTCCCACACACTTGGCATGCATGCCAGGAACATCGTCATTCACAAGAGGCGGCTGCCCGGTCAATGCCAGAGCCACAGGAGGGAGGAAGCTTTGGGTCAGGGTCGCACTGCATGATCGAGGTGACTTCAAGCCTAGGGAGGGTCTCTGACCCCCCGCTTCCCTGGAAGTGATTTTCCTCTGGGAAAATCAAGATGCGGAGGCAGATGTAGGGAACATGACCTTTGGCAGGGAGGTTTCCCAGGATGGCTTCACCTTGGCTAACAAGTACCTCTCTTCCCTCTCTCCAACCTATCTTTGGATGGAGAATTTGTCCACTGGACCTGGGATTATGGAAGGAGCTATGTCCCCACAAAGATGTGTAGAAGTCCTAACTTCTGATTCCTGTGAATGTGACTTCACTGAGAGATGGGTCAGATTGCGTTCACACAGAAACAATGAGCCCTAATCCCATTGGATGATAAATCTATTGGAAGGGAAGAGCCACACCCAGAGGGAATAGGTTGCCAGTGTTGGAAGACAGAGGCAGAGATTGGAATGAGCCATTGGAATGAGCCACCATAGGCCAAGGAATGCCTGGGTTGATAAGAAGCTGGTGAGAATATGAATAACTCCTCCTATAGTGCTTTCAGGGGCTGTGTGGCCCAGCTACCACCTTGCTTTATTTCCATTGCAGTATCATAATTACAGTTTATACTAGCATTGTGTTATTATTTATGCTTATAAAACATCACTCTCACCACCATGGGCTAATAGCCCTCCACCACTCACCAAAGGTTCCTTCTTCCCTCACGCCTCTACCCCCTCAGTGCTCATTTCTGTGGGTCCGATCATGGGCTTTGTTTCGATTAGGATTTTTATCCCTGGCTTTATATTTTACACTCCACATATGAATGAGAACACTCAGGGTATGTCCTTCTCCTTCTAAGTCACTTCACTTAGCACAACACCCTCCAGGTCCATCCAGTTTAGGTAAGATGAAAGGAGCAAGGGGGTCATCCTTTCTCATAGCCAATTTTGAACTTTCTACAATGAGACATGAGAGACTGAATTTCTAACGTTGTAAGCAACCCAGATTGTACTTTGTCATGGTACTTTGAGAGCAACCATGTGCAGCAGCTTGACTGGCTCTGAATGACTTTTGCATATTGGCTGATGCTTCTCACAGCTTAAGATTTAGATCTGTTCAGGGCCAGAGAGATAGTACAGTGGGTAGGGAGCTTGCCATACATTTGTCTAAGTCTGATCCCCAGCATCCCACATGGTCCTCCAAGGCTGCCAGGAGTTATTCCTGAGTGCAAAGGCAGGAGTAAGCCCTGCACACAGCCAGGTGTGAATGCCCCCCGAACCCCCCAAAGAAATTCCCTTCGAAAAAAAATACCACCTGGAAAAAAAAAGTTTAGATCTGTTATTGAAAATGTTCTTTTTTGGGGAGAAGGAGAGGTCAAACCCAGCTGTGCTCAGGGCTTATGCCTGGATTTGTGCTCAGAGATTCATGTGTGGTGCCAGGATCAAACCTGGCAAGTTGGTTGCATGGGAAACTCCTGAGTCTGGCTGTACTAGAATTCTGGTGCTGGCAAATATTCTTCAAGCTTCCATCTGCCCCTGGCAGGCCATTGGAAGGAGGGTATGATGGGTCTGCAAGAGGAAATAGGAGGGAGGGGGCCAGATTGGAAGGAAGAAATGAAGGGGGGGCAGATAATGAGGAAGCAAGGAGGGAGGGGCCAAGTAAGAAGGGAATGAGGAGGCAGGGGACTGGATATTATAAGCCTTCAGTTGGTTCTTCAAACATGATCTAATTGGCCTTTTATAACCCAATCAAATAGCAGAAATAACCAAGGGGTGGAGATCTTGCACCCTTAGCTATAGTGACAGTTATGGCAGAGGAGTAATAGTTATGGTAGTTGTGAATTTAAGTTAGTTTATCATACACAGATTCTTCAGGTGTTCAGGTCTGACTTTGTCTGGGCCGGGTGCTGTTCGCTTCTTTACCAGTGAAATGGCATGTCAGATTTCAGAAGGGAGAACGTTGGGAACAACATATACATCCTGCAGAATTTGGTATGTGGACAGGTGGATGTAACTATCAAAGAGATCCAAGTAGAAGCCATGGATAACCTTCTCGATTGCCTTTCTGGAAGATGAGATCAATCCATCAGGACGTTGGAGGGCAGTCATCTTGGTCTTATAGCTGTCAAAGAACAGGCAGGCGATGAGAACACTTTTCCCGGCTTCTGCTGCATCGGCCAGCATTGCTGCTCTTCTCTCTTTGAGGTCTTCCTTTATCTCTTCTCTGCACTGCTTTGCCAGCTTGGACATTAGCATTTGGTCTCCTGAGGCTTGTGCCTTGCCACATTGGCGTATGAGCTAGAGAGTTTTTTCTCTCTCTTTCTTTCTCTCTCTCTCTCTCTCTTTCTTTCTTTCTTTCTTTCTTTCTTTCTTTCTTTCTTATTTTTTCTTTCTTTCTTTCTCTCTTTCTCCTAATCTCTTTCTTTCTCTCTTTCTTTCTCTCTCTCTCTTTCTTTCTTTCTTTCTTTTTTCTCTCTCTCTTTCTTTCTCTCTTTCTTTCTTTCTTTCTTTCTTTCTTTCTTTCTTTCTTTCTTTCTTTCTTTCTTTCTTTCTTTCTTTCTTTCTTTCTTTCTTTCTTTCTTTCTTTCTTTCTCTCCAAGCTAGAGAGTTTTTGAAGACAGGCGTCCTTTTGTGTCTTTCTCTCTCTCTCGACATTCTTTGCACAATCATGGAGGTGCTGAAACAGTCAGTTGTATTCTTCATCGATGTCATCAATGATGGCATCTTCCCATGTTGCCGCAATGGTGCCAAAGAGTTCCCAGTTGGTGGTCGTTCTGGGAGTTCTCTTCTTTGTAGCCTTTTCTCCCTGTTCTGTGAAATAGAATTTTGCACATAGGAGATGGTGGTCCAATCCTGTTTGGAATTTTGGGACGGCAGCAACATAGGTCAGACAAAACCATCGATTGAATATGATGTGGTCAATTTCATTGTGGAACTGTCCACCAGGAGATTCCCATGTCCAATGTTTAGATGCAGCCTTCTGGAACTGTGAGTTATCATGAATGGTCTTGGTCGACATGATGAACTCAGATAGTCTCTCAACCTGTTCGTTCTCATCAATGCACTGTCTCGCCTCTTCACATGCTACCTGTCTGAATGCAAGGTTTCCTCCCAATGGAAAACCAACAGGACAGTTCTACTGTTGAAGAAGGGAGACATCCACGGCATTGGCAACTATTGCCCCCATCTGCCTGTTGTCCATCATCTACAAGCTATTCACTCAAGTCATCCTGAACAGAATTGGCAGAACATTAGATGAAGGACAACCATGTGAGCAAGCTGGCTTCTGAAAAAGATTCAGCACAATTGACCATATCCACACGGAAACCAAGCTCATTGAGGTTTGTAGAGAGTTCAAGATACCACTCTGTCTACCATTCATTGATTTAAAGAAAGCCTTTGATTCTTTTGAGACCAAAGCAGTCATTGAAGCCCTAGCCAAACAGGGCATTCAAACCCAATACATCAAGATCCTTCGTGAGCTGTATTACAGATTCACACAATGATCTCACCATTCTACAAGGAAGTGATCATTGATGTCAAAAGAGGGATTCGGCAGGGGTGATACCATTTCACTGAAACTCTTCAGCACCACACTCAAGAAGGTCATATGACAATTAGAATGGGAAGGAATGGGAGTGAAGGTAGATGGTTGGCAACTACACCACCTCTGCTTCGCTGATGACATCGCTCTAATAACACCAAACATTAGCCAAGCGGCACAAATGCTGGCTGACTTTGACTGAGAATGTGGAAAGATAGGTCTACAGCTGAATCTCAACAAAAAAATATGTTCATGAAAAATGAACTAGTTCCAGAGGCCCCATTCACTCTCAATGGAACAATCATCTCTGAATGCAGCAGTTATGTGCACCTAGGTCAAGAACACAACATGATGAATGACCTAAAACCTGAGCTGCGCAGGAGGAAGAGAGCGGCATGGAATGCCTTCAAAAGCATCGCAGAAATAGCTAAAAGGACAAAGAACCTCCGGCTCTGGGCACATCTCTTCAACTCCACCATTCTCCCTGCATTAACATACGCCTCGGAGACCTGGGCCCTATGAAAGCAGGATGAGAATGCTATTTGGGTCTCCCAAAGAGGAATCGAAAGAACTATGCTTGGAATATCACACCTCACTCAAGTGAGAGAAGGAATCCAGAGTTCTGACCTCTGTCAATGATTGAGAGCCAGGGACACTGTCTTGTTTTCCAAGGAATCGAAAATCAGATGGCCTGGACATGTAATGTGACTTGGAGACAACAGCTGGAATAGAGCTGTTACCAACTGGATCCCACGGGACATCAAAAGATCACATGGCCGCCCACCTACAAGATGGTCAGACTTTGTCAAGACCCTGAATGAATGGTTTAAGGCTCTTTGTTTTCCTGGTGCAAGCAGATGCCATTGGGCTACATTTGCACGTGACAGGGACACCTGGAAACGTTACAAGCAAATCGATGAATAACGAATATCAAGTGATCTAGTGATCATACACACAGCTAATCAGATTGTGCATACTGAGACCAGATTTGTGAGCAGTCAATCACATAGTAGAAACAAGCAAGGGGGGGAGGAAGAATATATATAAGCCAAGGTCACTATGTAATGGTGAGATGTGCATGTAAAAAATGGAGACTGTCCTGGCTGACAGAGATGTACCAACCTGAGTTGTTAAATAAGATTTCTAGAACCTTGAAGAGTTCAGTGGTCAGTAAGATAATCTTATGTGCCATCCACAAGAACTGGGATCAAGTAACATACCCCTCTCCATAGGTTGTGTAGAGCAAATGTAAGTAAGGCTGTGCATGTAACTTTGTCTAGAATTGTGTCTGCTCTTACACTTTTTCAGATCTGATGTGTTTTTGCTGGGCCAGTAGCTCCAGGGTGTGCTGTTCACTCAGACTCTTGGGAAATAAATGAACTCTTCTTGACTTATAATGAATTTTTACTCAGGTGTCCATGACTGAGAATGTTATTCTCTAAAGGAAGCTGAAGATCTAGTGTGTGGATTTCACCTCCCCCTGCTAGGTCACTCTGAGCTCACACACTTTCATTGCTAGTCTCTAGTGGCCTTGGAACACAAAGTGATCACAATTTCCACTTCAACCTTCATTTATTAATTCAATAGATGTTTGCAGTGTTCCTGTTGGCACTTAGCTTAGCACTGGGCACTGGATATAATACATAGGCACTCTGTATAATTTGGAAGAAACTTTCTTTTTTTTAAAATTTTTTTTATTATACCACCGTGAAACATACAATTACAAAGGTGTTCATAATTGGTTCTTGGTAATACAGTATTCCAGCACCCATCCCTCCACCAGTGCCCCATTTCCACCACCAATGTACCCCTCCCCCCCCGTCCCCCACCCGCCTTAATAGCAGGTACCCCAGGTTCCTCTCTTTCTCTCTCTGTCTCTCTCTCTGTCTCTGCATCTCTCTCCCTCTTATTTTACACATTGTGGCTAGCCCTGCAGATATTTAGAGTTTATCACTTAAGTCTCTTTGTGTATATTCAGTGGTGAGTTTTAATCTGCCATTACCATTTCCCATATTTATTAAAACACTGGTATCTATATCCTATTAATGAATGCAGTCATTCTATACCTGTCCTTTTCCTTCTGACTAATTTAACTCAGCATGATAGACTCCATGTCCATCCATTTGCAGGTAAATTTTCATAATTTCATCCTTTCTGACAGAAGAAACTTTCATGGTCTGCCTCGCTTAGTGAGAACAACACTCACCTGGCACCAGAAATTCTGTTAGTTGGACCCTACACCTTCAACTGTGAGTCTTGCATGTACTGATGTATCAAAGAAAAGATTGTGTTAGATTACTTCTGTGGATCTTAGCATCTCTAAATTCAAAACAGTGCCTCTGAAAAGCTGACTAAAATTCAGTGTCTTGACTAAAACGCAATCTCTGGTGGCAGAACTCCCAGCAGATAGCAGTCATTCAGGAGGGTCGGGGGGGGGGGAGGTATCTGAGACTGGTACAGACCTTCAAGCACACAGAGAAGACAGTTATTTTACTACTTGGGGTGATCCCCCAAAATCAATCAATCAATCAACTCTCCATTTTCTGTTAGGAGATGAGGGGTGGTTGGTCAAGCAAGGAAACGTCAGGGTTAAAGTAAACTTGGAAACAGGCTCCTTCTCAGCTTCAACAAAACCAATGGAACAAGTAGAATTGTAGAAGCTCTGACTTAGTGAAGGAATACATATGTGAAAAAAAGATTTGGGGACCACAAGCAACTGTCAGCTCTGTCGAAAGCCATGGGAATCTTACCCTACATTAGTAGAAACAGCATCAGGATGAAGGAAAGGAGCATATTTTGATTTACTATTATGAGAATCACTATCACTATCTTCCCGTTCATCATCGATTTGCTCAAGCAGGCACCAGTAACATCTCCATATGTCCTGTCTCATGCTAGTAGAGCCCAAGGGCACCTGCTTGCTCTAGGAACATAAAGAGCCTCAAAACCATTCCATCAGGTCATGGGAATGGGGTCTATAATTGTTACTGGTATTTGGCATATCAAATACGACATGGGTAGCTTGCCAGGCTCTGCTGTGCGGGTAGCATACTCTGTAGTCATCTCAAAATCCAGCATTTATTGATGAACCCGCGCGGCCAAGCCGGGCTGTGATAGGCTGGTCTGCTGGGTGGAGTTCTGACAAGGGGGAAGTCCGGATGTGGAAAATGGAGGCCCTCATGGAGTGGGGGCCATCTGGCTTGTTGTGAGGCTCTGCTGGGGTGGCGGGCCAGGGCTAGAACCTGCCATCCCTCCCGGGGCGCCTCATGAGCGGCTGGGCACAGTGAGAGCCAGTAGCAGCTCTGCCCCATGTCTGGGATTGACATGGGGAATATAGGATTCTATATTTTAAGACATTCCCTTCTCACATTCCAGAGGGGGAAATTGAAGTAATTCAATTCTCAAAGTTCTTTCATCTAATTCACAGTGGAAACAGGCACGGAACTTAGGCCTATCTCAGCCCAGTTCCTAGGATCTGTCTATGGACAATGAGAACTTTGCGAAGGAGAAAGGTCACTTCCAAGTGGCTGAAATAAGGGTGAGGTGAATACAAAGGATGTAAGACTAAAAGTCTGCCTTGCAGAAGAGATAGGTTAGAACAAAGCGTGTGTGTGTGTGTGTGTGTGTGTGTGTGTGTGTGTGTGTGTGTGTGTGTGTTGTAGGACTAAAACATGGAGAGCACCCAGAAAAAAAGGTAAGTGAGAAGAAGCTCAGAGAGGCGCCACTGCTGCCCGAGCCCATGTGCTGCTTAAGCCCACGTGGTTGAACACACATAGCGCCCGAGCACATGTGTTCCTTGCAGCTCCCCTCTTGAGATGTATATTCTCTCTCTCTGTCTCTCTCTCTTCCTCTTTGTTTCATTTTATCTCCTCCTTCCACTTCCTAAAAGCATCCATAACAAAATCTGTTTTATTAAAAAAAAAAAAAAAAGAAGCTCAGAGATAAGAATGTCAGCAAGCCATAAAGTGTAATAGAAGAGAGATTAAGAAATACAGGGACATAGACAAAGAGATAGAGAAGTAAAAATACGCTTGCAATGGGGGGCAGGCAGGGTTTGGGTGGGTGTGTTTGGGAATTGGGTGATGGGAATTGGCACTGATGGAGGGATGGGTTCTGGAACACTGTATTGTAGAGACCCAATTATGAACATCCTTGTAATTCTATATCTCACATGGTATAATAGAAATAAAAAAAAAGAATGTGTGAGCTATGTCTAGTATGGGGGAAGGGGAGAAAACTCACATGACTTGTGCAGGAAGTAGACAAGACAAAGTGGTCATATGTAGTCTGGATAACAAAAGGGGAGCAAAGAGAATGCATAGGAGGCAAGTGCTTGCCTTGCATGCAGCCAATCTGAGTTCAATTCCTGTCATCCCATATGGTCCCCTGAGCACTGCTAAGAATAAACCCTCAACACAACTGGTGTGATTTACAAACAAACAAACAAACAAACAAATAAACAGATTACTGTTGGGAGCCAGAGCAGAGCAATAGTCCAGTGGGTAGGGCATTTACCTTGCACGCGGCAGACCCAGGTTTGATCCCCAGCATCCCATATGGTTCCCTGAGTACCAGTAGGAGTAAATTCCTGAGAGCAGAGCCAGGAGTAACCCCTGATCATTGCCGGGTGTGACCCAAAAAAAAAAAATACTGTTGGGTGACACACTCTATTGAGCTCTGGGCTCTTGCTAATTTATTTGTTTATTTATTTATTTTTGCTTTTTTGGTCACTCCTGGTGATGCTCAGATGTTACTCCTGGCTCTTTGCTCAGGAATTACTCCTTTGGGGGTTATTTCTATCCAATATAGGTAATTCCTATCCTATATAGTCAGGGGACTATGTAGGATACTGGGGATCTAACTCAGGTTGGCTGCATACAGGCAAATGCCCTACCTGCTGTGCTGTCTCTTCTGCCCTCTTGCTAGTTTAGCATATGTTAAAAGCTGCTCCCTGCCTTAGGGAATCTCCAGAGCAGGTACATGGGAATGTGGGCAGAATTGAATCACTTGATCACTTTGAATCCCGTTATTCATCGATTTGCTCCGAGCGGGTGCCAGTAACATTTCCATTGGACCCTATCACGTGCCAATGTAGCCCAATGGCATCTGGTTGATTCAGGAATATGAAGAGCCTCAAACTGTTGAATTCCCCAGAATTCCCTAGAATTGAATTGAGTTCATAATTTTATATGGCAAAATATTCTTATTATCAATCTTGGTTGCTCCAGTACAATACTCTTTTTGTCCTGGGTCTCCATGGGGACACACATTCAGTCATTCCAAGATGCCACTTGGAGACGTTGGATCAATCATAATGTAGTTAGTTCTGCTAGTACAGAGATGAATGTGTCTCTGATTCTAAAGGTAAAAGGCAAAGTGAATTATTCTGATGGATTATGGACCTTCATGGAGGTATAGAGAGTTTGTTGGAATTGGCTGGCTATATATTCATGCTCGTCAGAGTCCCACCCTACAGCAGTCTATTTCAAGCCCAGGTATGTCTGGTCCAGAGACTCAGAAACATAGGGGCAGAGCTTCTACCGTCTCTCCCTGTGCCCAGCTGATCATGAGGCACCCAGGAGAGAAGGTAAGTCCTAGTCCTGGCCCGCCATCCCAGCAGAGCCTCGCAAGAAGCAAGAGGAATCCCCAAACCATGAGGGCCACCATTTTTAAACATCTGGACTCCACAGCTTTTCAGAGCTCCACCCAGCAGAAAAGTTGATCTTTTCCAGTCTTGTGCGGCCACTTTGCAGCCACGTGGTTCATCAATAAATGCACGAGATGAGAGGCTACTACAAGAGCATCCCACCTGCATGGCAGAGCCCGGCAAGCTACCCATGTCATATTTGATATGCCAAAACCCAGTAACAATTATAGACCTCTTTCCCATAACCTGAAGGAATGGTTTGAGGCTCTTCATGTTCCTGGAGCATGTTCCATGCCCTTGGGCGACACTAGCATGTGAAAGGACATATGGAGATGTTACTGGTGCCCGCTTGAGCAAATCAATGAACAACAGGAAAACAAGTGATACAAGTGATATTCATGGTAAGAAGTATTAATGCCATAGTCTACAAATTTTATCTTGCACTACTTTCTGGTTCAGAGATGTCACCCCTCTCCACTCTGCTAGGGAGATTCAGATCTCAGGAAGTCAGCTCTGGCTTATCAGCATTTGCTAAGCTTGAGCCAAAGGGTTCACCTTAAGATCTGCATTTCTATAGTCATTTACCTGACTTTGTCTCTAGATAGCCCAGCACACAGTGGGCTTGGCTGGAAGTCACTGCAAGAAGCTAGAAGGAAGGAAAAGGGTTTTTGGCCATTTTGCCGTTTTGCCATCTTCTTCCAGCCTGGAACTGTTCTCTGGTCTGTGCACCGACCACATGGCCTGGGTCCTGCTAGGAACTGAAAGTTTGGGATTTTCCATCCTTGAATTGCAATTACAGAACTTGTGTGAGTAAAAGCTTTTTGGAACTTTGCTGGATTCGTGAGTCTTTGTCTATTCTCTGGCCGCTGACCCCTTGGGGAGAAAATGGGTTTGATCCTGCTCCCCAATATTTTTGGGAACAGAGATGTTTCCTGATAGATTACAAGTTGTTAATGTTTGGTTAGTAGACTTTATCACATTCATAATGGGGATGAAAGAGTTGGCCACCCGATGGGTGACTGACTGGGAGCCTTGGAACGCCACACCTATCAAGGAAAACTCTTGAGAGACCGGGTCCTATGCAAAAGCAAGGGTTTTTATTAATATTATTCGAGTATACCCGGGCTCATAGCATGACCACAAGCAGTCAGCGGCTAAGAGCCCTGAGCCCTTCCAGGGAGGATCTTTTAAGAGATAATTCCCGCTGCTACAGAAAAGCCCGCACATAACCATCCAATAGATTTAAAATATTACATCAAGGTCTGCGCACAGGCAGCCAATCACTTTGTAACAAGTTAACTGTCACCTACCAATGAGGTCACACTCAATACTTCTTTCTGTATTTGGTGCGGCTAGATACACGTGTGGGATTATAGGTCAGCAACGGCTATGCTGCGTGACGTACAGGAATGCAATTCAGGCAATTCAAGCCAGATAGCAGGTTCTGGGTGGGGGTCTGGGTCTCCCAACCTCTAACAGGAATTTGTTCTGGACCTTTTGTAGATAACAGGATGAAAAGGTTACTTCAAGATGAAAAGGTCACTCAGGCCCTAAATTGGTACCTTTCCATGAGTAGGCCTGCCCTGGTTGCTGCCTTCTTTCAGGGACATAAGAAAGACTGAACAGTGTTTGAAGTTGAAATAGCAAACTAAAGGCTGAACTTCAAAAACAAAGTTTGGGGTTGAGCTAGGAGTTGTCCCAGTGACAAAGCACCTGCCTTACAAGTGTGAGAGCCTGAGTTTGATTCCTACTCATGTCCACGTGCTGAACACGATCCTAGCAGCTGTGCTATCTGAGATTCCTAGTGCCACAATTGGATTCTCAGCCACACTATAGCCATGGGTGTGTGTAGACACAGCAACCAAAGGGTGCACTGGGTCAGCAAGGCATTGAAAAGATGCACAAGACTGAAATAGGAGTGAGACCCCCCCCTGAGCGAGAGCTGCTGCAGCTCGCCAAAAAGGAAAGCACCCGTAAACACACATGCAAACACCACAGCTAGAGGAGTGCACCCTGTGAGCACACTTACAAACACCACAGCTAGAGGAGTGCACCCTGTGAGCACACGTGCAAACATCACAGCTAGAGGAGTGCACCCTGTGAGCACACGTGCAAACATCACAGCTAGAGGAGTGCACCCTGTGAGCACACGTGCAAACATCACAGCTAGAGGAGTGCACCCTGTGAGCACACGTGCAAACACCACAGCTAGAGGAGTGCACCCTGTGAGCACACGTGCAAACACCACAGCTAGAGGAGTGCACCCTGTGAGCACATGTGCAAACACCACTGCTAGAGGAGTGCACCCTGTGAGCACACGTGCAAACACCACTGCTAGAGGAGTGCACCCTGTGAGCACACGTGCAAACACCACAGCCAGAGGGAGTGCACCCTGTGAGCACACGTGCAAACACCACAGCTAGAGGAGTGCACCCTGTGAGCACACGTGCAAACACCACAGCCAGAGGAGTGCACCCTGTGAGCACACGTGCAAACACCACAGCTAGAGGAGTGCACCCTGTGAGCACACGTGCAAACACCACAGCTAGAGGAGTGCACCCTGTGAGCACACGTGCAAACACCACAGCCAGAGGAGTGCACCCTGTGAGCACACGTGCAAACACCACAGCTAGAGGAGTGCACCCTGTGAGCACACGTGCAAACACCACAGCTAGAGGAGTGCACCCTGTGAGCACACATGCAAACACCACAGCTAGAGGAGTGCACCCGGTGAGCCATGTGCAAACACCACAGTAGAGGAGTGCACCCTGTGAGCACACGTGCAAACACCACAGCTACAGGAGTGCTCCTCTCCCCCCCACCCACCCGAGCAAGCCCCGGTCAAGGTTTTTTTTTTTTTTTTTTTTGGGTCACACCCGCGATGCTCAGGGGTTACTCTGGCTCTGCTCAGGTTTTGGCGGTGCCGGGGACCATATGGATCGGGGTCGAACCCTGCCGGCGGGCGGGGAGGAAGCCTAGCTGGGCCCGCCCCACCCCGCGGTCAAGTTTTGAGCACTAAACCTGCTGAGTGACTTTCAATGAGCAGCACCAACGGCAGATTTGATGGTGAGGGTAGTGACAAATTTGATGGCTAGGTAGTAACAAAGAAAGAAATTATCTTGTAGCCTAAGGTAAGGAGAAAGGCATATGACAGGAATAGAAGTTTATTAAGTGATCTATGGTGGAATTTCTCTTTTATTTTCTTCCAAAGAATAAATGATTCTTTCTGAAAGAAATCAGTTATCCTTTAAATACATAAAACTAGATGAAGCAGGATTTTTATCTTCACCTACCTATGTAATGAATTTAGCAATCTGTCTTGTAGTTCTCCATTTTCCACATCCGACTTCCTTCTCGTCACAACTCCACCCAGCAGACCAGACTATCACAGCCCGGATCATTGACACCCACCCTGCAGCAGTTTTTTTTTTTCAATACAGCCCAGGTATGCTGAACCAGAGACTCTCAGACATGGGGGCAGAGCTGCTACTTGCTCTCCCTGTGCCCAGCCGCTCATGTGGCACCCAGGAGGCATGGCAGGTTCTAGCCCTGGCCTGCCACCCCAGCAGAGCCTCACAACAAGCCAGACGACCCCCTACTCCATGGGGGCCACCATTTTCTACATCCTGACTTCCTTCTCTTCACAACTCCACCCAGCAGATGAGACTATCACAGCCCGGCTCACGCCGCCGCTAGTGGCTGCGTGGTTCATCAATAATTGCTTTATTTAGAGGTGACTACAAGAGTATGCCACCCGCACGGCAAGCCTGGCAAGCTGCTTGTGTCGTATTTGATATGCCAAATACCAGTAACATTTATATTAGGTCATTCCCATGACCTAATATAATGGTTTGAGGCTCTTTATGTTCCTGGAGCAAGCGGATGCCTTTGGGTTCTACTAGCATGAGACAGGACATATGGAGATATTACTGGTGCCCACTCTAGCAAATAGATGATCAATGGGAAGTAGTGATAGTGATAGTGATAGTCTTGTAGTTCTAATTTTCAGTATGGCATCATTTTCCTTCAGTGTGTACAATTTCCTTGGACTCTTTCTGTAGCATATATCAGTTTTTTATGTGTATTAAAAAAACATTTCCTTTTGTGGGGTACCACACTCTCTGTGGTGCTCAGAGATTTTCTCCTGGCTTTGTACTCAGAAATTACTCCTGGTGGGGTTCAGAGGACCATATGTGGTGCCAAGTTCCAACCCAGGTCAGCTGCATGCAAGGCAAGTGCCACTGAACTATCTCTCCAGCCCCTAAAAACATTTATTCTGGGACCAGAACAGTAGCACAGCAGCGCACTTGCCATGCATGTGGCTGACCTGGGTTGGATTTCAGGACCATGTACCACCAGGAGTGATGTCTGAGCACAAAGCCAGGAACATCCCTGAACATTGCCAGGTTTGGCAAAAAAAAAAAAAACCCCTCAACATAAGGAGAAGGAGGAGGAGGAGGACTTTTCAGTATTAAAAGTTCTAATACTGAAAATCAGAACTGCAAGACAGATTGCTGAATATGTTACAGATTAAGGAGGAGGAGGAGGAAGAGGAGAAGAAGGAGGAAGAACTACTGAGAGATCACTCCTTGTTGGTCCAGGGAACCATATGGGATGCCAAGGATTAAACCTGGATATTCAAGGCAAGTGCCTTACCCACTGAACTATGGCCCATTTTCCTCATTTTTAAAAAAAAAGATACGTTAAATAGATATAGAGTTTGGTTCTGGGTTGACATTAATATTACTTTAGGTATATAATATCATTGCCTTCTAACTTTCATTATTTCTGGCAGTGAGTCTGGCGTCCTTCCTATCTCTGCTCAGCAGTTATAGTAGATCTCTGTCTGACTGATTTAATATTTTATCCATATAACTTGTTTTCAGAAATTTGATTAAGATGTGCATTACTGTCCTATTTATTCACTGAGATTGTTCTGCCTGGGATTTACTGTGTATTCTAAAATGAATACTGGGG
>JAJIBD010003908.1:0-35332 GCA_021461705.1 Cryptotis parvus | reverse complement strand
GTTAATTTTGTTTTGTAAAAATTTTTGGGAGGGGATGCCACGATCAAACCCCACAGTGCTATGTGCCTGACCTAAAACATCCATTTTATTTATTTATTTGTTTGTTTGCTTGTTTATTTCTTTATTTAATTATTTTTTGCTTTTTGGGTAACACCCAGCAATGCTCAGGAGTTACTCCTGGCTCTTCACTCAGGAATTACTCCCTGGCAGTTCTTGGGGACCATATGGGATGCTGGGGATTGAATCCCGGGTTGGCCATGTGCAAGGCAAACCCCTTACCCCCGTGCTATTACTCTGGCCCCTAGAATATTTATTTTAAAACCAAGTTTTTAGAAAGGGGCTCTAGTCCTAATCCCAGAGTTTAGAAACTAGGTCTTGAAGGTAATATAACAGCCCTGAAGTGTTAGGTGGGGGAGCACTTCTGTTGACTGTTGGATGACAGGTTTAGCTATTCCGGGAGTTTTGTTGTTTTGCCCACTCCCAGCTTAATCTATTTAAGTCAAGGTTCATTCTAATGAGACTTCTCTTCTATGTAAACACTGCTAGAGGGTGTGGCAGTTACAGAAGTCACCTTGATTGAATAACTTCTGACTTATACATCTACTAAGACTTCTATGTTTTCTAGATTGGGCACAGCTCCTCTTTATACCCACTGCACCCAGCGTGGGAGATTTTAGAATTTACCAGGAGACTGTCACCCTGGCTACGTTGAGACTATAGAAAGACTATAGGAAGGACCATACTAGTTTGCTCTAAGCAGGCGAGTGTGACCCTTTCAGTACACAAGAACAAGATACTCAGAATCACCCTGGTGCAGATAATAATAAGGACCTTGTGGGTACCATCTAGATTACATGAAGCTCATGAAATAATTAAGATGTATTACTTTATATCAGCCCCCTCTCTCTCTCAGTGTTTTACATAAGAGATAATCTCGGGATTAGTCCTTGGCATAACCTTTGTTTATACCTGCAATAGGGTGTGGCACTGCACTCTGTTTAGAGTTCTTTGTTGACATGACCCTCCCGGTTGGAGTACTTTGGTGTATATAAGGGAACTGACTTGAGGCCCTTTCACTTTGGGCCTTTAGCTTTTGGCTTTTGGCTCCTGTGGCCTTTGGCTCCTTGGCCTTTTGCTTTTGGCTTTTTGGCTTTTATCTCTTTGGCCTTTTGCTCCTTCTTCTGGGTAGGACTCAGCTCGGGAGAGATCCTTTCTCTTTGGTGGGAGACTCAGGCTCTTTGTATGGTCTAAGTTCCGACCAGAGCTAGAGTTTGTTCATTATATTGGAGTGCTGTGGAAGAGCTTTTGTCCTATTAAAAGCCTTTTGGATCTGCACTGGACTCGTGAGTTTTCAACTGTTCTTCCAGCATCCTCGGAGGTAGAAGAGAACCTCTGTCCTGACACTGTCAGGGACCCCAGCGGCGTTCCCAACAATTGACAGCATTCAGAATAATTCACTGTACAACTGTGACATTGGGGACAAGTGTTAGTTAGTCAAAACCTGTCCAAAATTCATTTGTATAAAATTATTTAGTAATATATTTGACTATAGTTTTTTTTTAACTTATTGAGGTTAACCTGGTGTACAAAACTGTACAAAATTGCAACTGTCTGGGGGCGGAGCAATAGCCCAGCGGGTAGGGCGTTTGCCTTGCACGCGGCCGGCCTCTGCCGGCCCGGGTTGATTCCCGCATCCCATATGGTGCCCCGAGCACAGCCAGGAGTAATTCCTGAGTGCAGAGCCAGGAGTAACCCCTGAGCATCGCCGGGTGTGACCCAAAAAGCAAAAAAAAAAAAAAAAATTGCAACTGTATAAATGCTTTGTTTGTTTAAGTTTGTTTGTTTAAGAACCAGATTTCCAGTGGTGCTTAGGAAGCCTGGATACCCTTCCCAGTAATTCTCAGTTAATTGGATTTGTGGCTCTGTGTGAGGGCCTGAGCATGCCGTTCTGCTCAGGCCCTGCAATTTGGATGCAAGAAAGCAAGTGCCTTAACTTTTGTATTATTCCCCTGTTTAAATGCTTCAGTGGTGCAATCCAATCTCATCATGTCACCATCAAAGTACCATTAGCCCTCCATGACAATCCATAGCCAGACCAAACTCGTGTGTGTGTTTGTGTGTGTGTGTGTGCAGGCACACATGTGTGTGTGTTAATATTTTGGTTTATTTCAATCTTTTTTTAGCTTTATTAAAACACCATGATTTACAAATTTCTTCACCAGGCCAAATTCTTATCCCATAAAGTAATAAGATATAATAAAATGGTTGCTTTATGCCACTGAGTTTGGGGGTTGTTTGCTGTGGTGTGCAGTAATCGATAACCAGACTCTTGGCTCTCATCTGTTCCTTTTGCAGATCTCAGTCTAGAAGTCATACCTTTGCTAATCTAATTGTCTTTGGTTTGGAATCCCTTCTGGGTACTGTTCTATCTTAGCAGTTTGCTTACAATGTTTTGATTGTTTATTCTTGTCTGAGCTCAGTGAAGGCAAGGTTTCTGGCAAAATCAATTGACAGCATTCTTGGAACCAATAGTGCTGGTAAATTAAGTGGGCAATAAGCAAACATGCCCCTTGAAGCAATGAATGTGTCCCAGTAACACTGATCCCTGAGTCCACTGGGATCAAGTGCCCTGTTGTGCCTAAAAGTATCCAAAGAACAGAGTCATACAAAACATAACTCAGCCAACGGTCGTGGCAGCACGCACCACAGAGTCACTGAACCACCTGAATTATCCAAATACATGAAGGATTAAGAATTAGGTCTTGGGTTGGGAGAATTTATTTCCTCAACACTCATTCAATACCATTGTTTTGGGTTTTAACCAAGTAATAGTTGGTCAGTGTTGGATCAGTGATATTCTGATAGTTTTTAGGGATAAGGAGAATTTTAGGACTTTGAAAGTTCATTGATTTCTGTATTTTAAATGAAGAACAGTGCCCTTTTGCAGACCATAAATAAGATATCTGCAAACTGGCAAGTGCTAGCACAAATAAGTTCAGTTTATGATAGTAAAACTGTCATGAATAGCTTTAAACAGAAAATATACAACTAGGAACATTTTACAAGTTTCCAATGTCATGTAGGGCAGTGAATTGAGCCAAATAACCCAAAAGACGTAATGGACAGGAATTTTTTACGAAATGAGTGGAAAATCAGAGAAAAAATCAAGCATTTGGGGTCAAACAATATGATGAGACACATTAAAAAAGAAGAGTGGCCATTTCTACAGCGTTTAACTCGGATAGAAAAACTGCCAAGAAGATTCCCAGGTACTTGGCTGACTCTCCCAGAGGTGAGGTCTGGATGATTTTCTTAACCTTGGAAGCTATTTATAAATTATTAATAAGACCTACCTCAGAGATCCAGACCCAACCACTCCAGACCCACAGCTGCTCCGCTCGGCCCCATGTGGAAGCAACCATGGAGCTGACCTCCAACTGGCGGTAAGGGGGCTCGGCCACCCTGGCGGAGTCCAACATTGTTCCAAGGTTCGCGCCATACATGTGGGGGGGGGCCACGCTGGCTGGCCTTGGAGCGGTGATTTGGGCTCCTCCACCCTTTCTTCCACCTCCATGCCAGCTACCCCGAAGACAGTCACATCAGACCGCGCAGCTCTGTTGGCGCCCTGGCTGCTCCACAGCTGCATGACAGTCTTATATAGTACTAGATGTTAGGAACAGGTCCTTCCCAGGGTCTTTCACATTTATACACAGTTCTAGGCAGGTTCTAGCCAAAACCCATAATCCCAGTAAGCTTAGCAAGAAGCAAGAGCAACCCCCACATCATGAGGTCAGTCATTCTCAACATCCAGACTCCACATTTCCCGCAGCTCCACCCAAGTCAAAACCTGATCTTTCCCTTTGAGTTTCATCAGCAAATGTTCAAGATGAGAGCCTTCTACTGAGAGTGTACCACATACATGGCAGAGCCTGGCAAGCTACCCGTGTTTTATTTGATATGCCAAAAACCAGTAAGAATTATGGACCTCATTCCCAAGACCTGAAGGAATGGTTTGAGACTCTTCCTGTCCCTGGAGCAAGCAGATGCCCTTGGCTACACTTGCTCGTGGCAGGATGTATGTGGATGTTACTTGTGCCTGCTCTAGCAAATCGATGAACAACAGGAAGACAAGTGGTACAAGCGAAGACCTACCTACTTGAGTTTTAAAAAAGGCATTGAGTTTGAGGAGATATTCTGGGATAAAAATGTTAGCTACACACAGAAATCACTGCACATTTCTTTCTTGGCCTTCTTTAGGAAATAATATTCCTAACTGACAAACAATCACAGCTCAGAATTTTCCACAGCAAATTCCTCATCAAATATCTCTGTAAAAGAAATGCACCATGAGAGAACAATGTACAAATTTGACTTAACCCATACTCCTGTGACACTGCAAAATTTAAAATATAGACTTTTAAGTTATACCTTATCTTTCTTTTTTATAACTTATTTTTCACTTGTTTCACTTCACTTGTCTTCCCATTGTTCATCGATTTGTTTTAGTGGGTACCAGCAATATCTCCATATGTCCTGTCACAAGCAAGTGTAGCCTAGGGGCATCTGTTTGTTAGAGGAACAAAGAAGAGCCTCAAGCCATTCCTTCAGGTCATGGGAATGAGGTCCATAATTGTTACTGGTCTTTGGCATATCAAATACAACATGGGCAGCTTGCCAGGCTCTGCTGTGTAGGTGGTATACTCTCAGTAAAAGGCTCTCAAGCATTTACTGAAAAAAAATTTTTTCATTTGCCTTCTATAAATTTTTCTGTCATTTTTAACTTATAGTATTTAAACATTATGCAAATGTACATAGAATAGGGAAGTTCCTATAAAATAAGTAATATTGTTATAGTGTTTTCTATGGGGAAACCTGGAAATACAGCTTCAAGTCTACTTTGTGAAAATAATTAAAAAACACTTATAAAAGTACAATATATTAAATTTAGGTCCTTTTTGTCCCACAACTGATATCTTTATATTTATAACTATTTAAATTTTTGTTTGTTTGGAGGCCATACCCAATGATTCTCAGGGCTACTTCTGGCTCTGTACTCAGAAATTACTTCTGAAGTGATTGGGGACTATATGGGATGCCAGGGATTGAACCACAGTCAGTCTCATTCAAGATAAATGTGCTACCTGATGTAATATCATTCTGGCCCAGGGATGTATAAATTAGAATTTAACAATACATTATGCCACTTGTGTTACATAACAATACATTATGTTACTTGTGCCTGCTCTAGCAAATCGATGAACAATGGGAAGACAAGTGATACAAGTGAAGACGTACCTCCTTGAGTTTTAAAAAGGCATTGAGTCTGAGGAGATATTCTGGGATAAAAACGTTAGCTGCACACAG
Source organism: Cryptotis parvus (assembly GCA_021461705.1). Classification (NCBI taxonomy): domain Eukaryota; kingdom Metazoa; phylum Chordata; class Mammalia; order Eulipotyphla; family Soricidae; genus Cryptotis; species Cryptotis parvus. The sequence goes on along the minus strand of JAJIBD010003908.1, from coordinate 29,968 downwards.
AAATCACTGCACATTTCTTTCTTGGCCTTCTTTAGGAAATAATATTCCTAACTGACAAACCAATCACAGTTTTAATTTTAAATATATAAATTATAATAATACCTAAAAAATCCACTAAATTGATCAATTAGTATATCTGATTACAGATCAGGAGTTATCTCCTGAGGTTAGAGAGAAAATATACCAGGTAGGACATTTTCTGTACATGTGACTGACACAGGTTCAATCTCCAGCACCATATATGACCCCAAAAACACTCTGGGAATGTTCCCTGAGCTCAGAGTCAGGAGTAAGCCCAGAGAACTGCAAGGTGCAACTCTAATATCAAACCAAACAAAATAATCATAGACTAATATTTTAATGCTCATTTATGTTGAACTTATTTTTCCATGTTAAAATATATATACTGAAAGTAAAATTTACTTGACAGAAGGCAGAGTATAAATTTGTGTCCCAAATAACTAAGTACAATTAATGGGAAAATGTTATTTTCTGAAATGTATGACATTTAAGTCATTCAGAAAGAGATGAGAAACATCACCAGTAAGAGCAGTCCAAATGGTCTGGTTTTTCCCAATATGTGTCTCCAAAGTAGAGAATTCTTATTTCCTGTTCATAAGAAGGAGGAGCAAATCTGTAATAAAATTATTCAAGTAAACATTTTGAAGGAGTTGTTTAACTTCTTCTTTTGGTGAAATATAAATGGGAGATATTGGATAGCAAGGAAAATAAGGAGGAAAACAAGTGAAGTTGGGAGACACAAAAGAATGGGAAGAGAAGGCTCTTTAAGTAGAACAGTGCATTATTTCTGTATAATGACCAGCACTATTGATAACTGAGCAAAGAGAATTTCAGTTTGAGAGGAGAGTTGGAATGAAGGCTCATGCCTGATGTGTTTGAGAGTCAGAAGCAATACTGGGCCATTGGGAAGGTGAGAAGGGTGAGGAGAGCTTCAGAGATAATGAGGATCAGAGCATAGATGAGTGTATATGGTTTTGTAAAACTTAGGCTATGGATTTGAGTTAAAAGTGACTTTGAGTTGAGAAGTCTCTGAGTTTTGAATGGAGCTACGTTAATCAGGTTTGTTTCCATTTAGCTTACAGAGGAATATAAATCAATGCCAGGTGACAAGCAGAGCACTCTGAGTCAGTGATTATGGAGAGCACTGTATCACTGTCTTCCCGTTCATCATCGATTTGCTCAAGTGGGCACCAGTAACATCTCCATATGTCCTGTCTCATGCTAGTGGAGCCCAAGGGCATCTGCTTGCTCCAGGAACATAAAGAGCCTTAATCCATTCCGGAATAGGTCTATAATTGTTACTGGTATTTGGCATATCGAATACAACACGGGTAGCTTTCCAGGCTCTGCCGTGCAGGTAGCATACTCTTGTAGTCATCTCTAAGTCCAACATTTATTGATGAACCGTGTGGCCGCTTGTGGCCGCGCAAGCCGGGCTGTGATAGACTGGTCTGCTGGGAGGAGTTCTGAGGAGAGAGAGAGTCCGGATGTGGAAAATGGAGGCCCTCATGGAGTGGGGGGTCATCTGGCTTGTTGCAAGGCTCTGAAGGGGGTGGCAGGCCAGGGCTAGAACCCGCCATCCCTCCTGGGCACCTCATGAGCCGCTGGGCACAGGGAGAGCCAGTAGCAGCTCTGCCCCTTGTCTGTGAGTCTCTGGACCGGCATACCTGAGCCGGACTTAAAAAAAGACTGCTGCAGGCTGAAACTCGATGAGCCTGGCTGTGATAGGCTGGTCTGCTGGGTGGAGTTCTGAGGAGAGAGAAGTCCGGATGTGGAAAATGGGAGGCCCTCATGGAGTGGGGGTCTTCTGGCTTGTTGCCAGGCTCTGCTGGGGTAATGGGCCAGGGCTAGAACCCGCCATCCCTCCTGGTTGCTTCGTGAGCGGCTGAGCACAGGGAGAGCCAGTAGCAATTCTGCCCCATGTCTGTGAGTCTCTGGACCGGCATACCTGAGCCAGATTTAAAAAGACTGCTGCAGGCTGGAACTCGATGAGTCAGGCTGTGATAGGCTGGTGTGCTGGGTGGAGTTCTGACGAGAGAGAAGTCCGGATGTGGAAAATGGAGATTATGGAGAGCAATTGAAAATAATTTATATAATTTTTAAAATAGTACTTAGAAAATACCATACCATTATTTACAACACCCATAAATGGTAAAGTGTTAGGGAATGCCGCTGTGGTCCCTGACAGTGCCGGGAAGCGAGTTACCTTCTACCTCCAAGCCGGCGGGAATGGATGAAGACTCAAGAATCCGATGCAGTTTTAAAAAGGCTTTACTTATCACAGGTTCAGGCATACAAGTCCACAATAGGAGAAATCCCGTGCTTAGGATTCCCAGCTAAAACTCCAGACACGTGTAGGCAAAAGGTGGTGGCCACCACGTGTTAAAGCCCCTATAAAAAGGAGAAAAAGATAAGACTGCCAAGAAGGGTAGAGCCCAAAGAGAGAGAGAGAGATAGAGAGAGAGAGAGAGAGAGAGAGAGAGAGAGAGGAGGCAGGCTGGTTTTATCCCCTGCAACTCAGACCTCCTACTATTAAGGGAAGCAGGAAAGGTCAAATGCCCTTAGGTAATTTCTCCCAGCACCTCACCTAGACACTATTATATGCTAATGTTTTGAGCCAAGATCTGCCTGGAAATGCCTTTATAGGGTAAAAAAGGGGTTTCTGAGATGGCATGTCTCTGTACCAAAGACTAATACAAATGCCAGTTAAATATTTCTCCAAGCCTTCACAAGGTCTCGTCTACTTCACGGTAGTTTTGTATTTTAGTTGCCTTTGAGTTATCAGAGAGCCATGCATGCTTGCTTGGAGGCAAACAGCATTTCTCTCTGGTCTAATTACTTAGAGATTCAACGTGGCCAGGCAAATATGCTGGTAAGATCTAGATAGTCCCATGATGATTGTGGTAGCATGAGAGAATATTTATACTAGCTAGTACAGAATACATGGTCAGATAAACTGCCACATTTAGACTACCCCTTTATCTATGAAGTGATTTGCAGGAGGCAATCCAGAGCAGATGCAGAGGCTCTTAGAGGAGTCCTGCAAAAGTAAAGTTTTTATCATGCTATGTAATTTGCTATGTGAATTTTAACTAACCTCATCTCCCCACCCACTTAATACATAATTTCAAACAAGGTATATGGAAAGTCTTTTTGTAGTCTATGTAACATTACCATAGCTGAAAATAGAAAGTTTAATTTTAAAATTGTTGCTTATTATGGAGAGTGTGTTCCATTGGCTTTTCAAAGAAATAACTAAATTCTGCAGTTATTTCTTTCCTGGCAAGTTTGCATTTCACAGTTTGACCTTCACTGATTTGCATGCCCTTTCTACTGTTTGAACAGTGGGGGATCAAGACGTCTCAAAGCAATGGTCTAGATGACATTTCTTTCTCGAGTTCTAATTTGTTTTCCATGATTCATTTCTTATATTATTTTTGTATGCAATGATTTTAGTGACGCCATCATGAAGATGTTTAATGAGCTCAAGTAAGTGATGATAGAGATAGACAGCTCAATAAAATATGAGCTAAAAATAAAATTAAAAAAAAATAAAAGCAGAAATAGAGTACAGCAGGTAATTTAAAAAATAGACACTCTAAGAATCAGACTAAGAGCAGCTGAGGAAAAAAAATCAAGGAGCTCTCAGATTGAGATGGTCATTCATTTATTAATATGTCATCACTTGCATTTTTAGTATATCAATGATTTTGAATGCTCCTTGGAAGTAGTGAACTAGCTTATTATGAATTGTCGGGGAGTTCCGCCAGGGTCCCCGACAGTGCTGGAAACGAGTTCCCTTCTACCTCTGAAGCCAGCGAGGAATGGATGAAAACTCAGGAATCGGATGCAGTTTTAAAAGGCTTTACTTATCACAGGTTCAGGCATACAAATCAGCAAAAGGAAAAAGCCTGGTGCTTAGGATTCCAGGCTAGAACCCCAGCCACGTGTAGGTCAAGATGGCGGCCACCATGTGTAAAGGCCCTGTAAAGAGGAGACAAAGACAAGACTTCCAAGAAGGGTGAGCACTCACAAAGAGAGAGAGCCCACAAAGAAGCGCAGGAGAGAGGAAACAGGCTAGTTTTATACCCCTGCCACTCAGACCTTCCTCCCACTGTTATGGAAAGCAGGGAGGGTTAAATGCCCTTAGGTAATCCCTCCCTGCACCTCACCTAGGCCCTTTAGTATGCTAATGTTTTGAGCCAAGATCTGCCTGGAAATGCCTTTATAGGGTAGAAAGGGGGTTTCTGAGATGGCATGTCTCTGTACCAAAGACTAATACTAATGCCAGTTAAATATTTCTCCAAGCCTTCACAAGTCTCTTCTACTTCATTGTAGTTTTGTATTTTAGTTGTCTTTGAGTATATCAGGGAGCCATGCTTGTTTGCTTGGAAGCAAACAGCATTTCTCTCTGGTCTAATTACTTAGGGGGTCCCTACGTGGCCAGGCTAATATGCTGGTGAGATCTAGCTAGTCCCACGATGATTGTGGTAGCTTGGGAGAATATTTATACCAGCTAGTACAGCATACATGGTCAGATAAACTGCCACATTTAGACTACCCCCTTATCTACGGGAGTGATTTGCAGGCGGCAATTCAGAGCAGATGCAGCGGCCCTTAGAGGAGTCCTGCAACAATGAATCAATCATGGTACTGATTTAAAAAGTAGTTCAACTCTCATGAAGTATTAAAACAATTCACTTCTTCATTATGTAGAACTATGACTCATGGTAAAACTGGATGTCAGAGTTGATGAGAGTTGTTAGGTAAGTTACTATGTATGAAGAAAGAGCTCTTAAAGACTAGGTTAGTTATTGTCTTTTTCTGGAGGAAAGGAGAATCTTTTATAAAAGAAACAAATAAACCAAAGTATAAGGAAATATAAACATGACATTTGCAGTTCTCTGTGGAGATGGATGCGATGTAAAAAGAGGTTCTGCAAGTCTAATGAAATCATGACAATTTAAAAAACTTTCTTATTTATACCTATATTTTATTGTTGTGATTAAGTTGTATGAGTTATATGATTTATGGTACACTGGTCTAGTATTTCCAGAGAGTTAGCAATCACATTTTCTATTTTGCTCCCTCTATATATTTGCCCATATGTAAATAAACTGATAAATCTAGAAAGGGATGTTTTACATTTATCTTTATTTTTCTTACACAATTATAGATTAATTCTCATTTCCAGACATTCTCCCTAAAAAGGTACTTTCCTTTTTATTTTAAAAGTGAAAGTTAAAAAGGAATAACCAACCAAATGGCTATTTTACTCACTTAAAGATTAAACCAACAATTTTAATATTTTTAATAACTCGATTTTTATCAAAAGTACTAATAGATGGTAATTGAAGTACTTGAATTATCTGAGTAAACAGCAGGGATTCATGCATCCCAAACTCATAATTACTGTTTTTTATTTGTTTCTTAATTGCCAAGATAGAAATTTTTTTCTCTTCCATGAACCTTTAAATTATCTTCCATGACCTTTTAAATTCTCGGCTCTGTTGGATTTCTAACTCATCAAAAAACTCCATCAGTATTCTACAAAGAACAAAAATAATAATCACAGAAGGTGTCTGCTTTGTGGTAAAAGAAATTCTTAACATGTTCCTCAATAAATAAAAATAAAAAGGAAGGACTCTCATAAATGTGGTCCACATAGAAATAGTTGAAGTGCATCAAGACCTCAAAAATGTCTGGTTAAAAACATAAGGACCACACTAGCATAAACTTCCTATTAATAGATCTCTCCTATCATGGTATCTACTTGGGAAAAGCTTATCACTGGAAACTTTCAAAACTACAGTGGACAATAAAAACTAACCTATAAAAATGAAACAGCATTGTATGTGGAATATAGAAAAACTTATTTCTAAACACCAAGAATTTTTTTCTGGCATTCATTTGATGCTTACATTTTCACTTTTATTTAAAACAGTTCTGTTACAAATGATGTATGTATTATTTTACCTCTGTTTCTGATGAGTAAGTACTATCTCTTACTCATCAGATTTTTTGATAATCAGTGAAAAACCCCTTTATAGAAGTCAGCATCTCCAAGGACTAGAATTCCAATATTGTGTTCACTATAGAAGATGTCTCTGTATAGTTCCTCATATCTCATTTACTGTGGGTAAAAGGCTTATATTTATGAACGGCTGAGAGAGATAAGACTGTTTCCTGTGACAATGGGAGAAGAAAAAGCTAATTATGTGACCAAGAATGTACTTGAAACCTATTATTTATCATATTAATCTAATGTTGCCATAAACTGTAGGACTAAATTGTCGTTTAAGAAACTTGTTTAAGCAAGTGTGAGCCCCTGGATTCAATTCCCAGCCCCAATTAAATAAAGAAAAGAAGGGAGAAAGAACAAAAAAAAAAAGGCTAAAGTGCAATAAAGTTAGAGAAAGGCAAATTCTAGAATCTCACTTATTTTTATTTATTTATTTTGCTTTTTGGGTCACACACAGCAATGCTTAGGGGGTTACTCCTCGCAAAAGCCCAGGTCCAGATGGATTCACTAGTGAACTCTACCAAACCTTTAAGGAGGACCTACTGCCAGCTTTTCAAGCTCTTCCAGGAAATAGAAGAAAAAGAAACACTCCCAAACAGCTTCTGTGAGGCACGTGATCACCCTGATACCCAAAGCAGGGAGAGACAACACAAAGAAAACTACAGACCAATATCCCTGATGAACACGGATGCTAAGATCTTCAACAAAATACTAGCAAACAGAATCCAAAGACTCATCAAGAAGATTATACATCATGACCAAATAGGATTCACCCCGGGAATGCAAGGATGGTTCAACATTCGCAAGTCAATCAACATAATACATCATATCAATAAAAGGGGGTTACTCCCGCTCTGCACTCAGGAATTACTCCTGGCAGTGCTTGGGGGACCATATGGGATGCTGGGGATCGAACCCAGGCCGGCATGGGCCAGCCACATGAAATGCAAATGCCCTACCCGCTGGACTATCGCTCCAGCCCCTAGAATCTCACTTATAATGTGTGGAACCTAAAAAAAGAAAAGAAACTCTCAGATACAGAGACCCAAATGGGAGACTTCCGGGGCAGGAGGCAGCAGGGGCGTGTGCAGAGTGGTCTAAAGGCACCAATTCCTGCCTTTTCTAAAATAAACTGAGGATAAAACCTGAAAAAAAAAAAAAAAAGGGCTAATATAAGTATAAACAATAATATATGTTAATAATGTGACATTTACATTTAAATACTTGTTATGGTGAAAACTATGTTCATGAAAAATGAACTAGCTCCAGAGGCCCCATTCACTCTCAATGGAACAAATATCTCTGAATGCAGCAGTTTTGTATACCTAGGTCGAGAAGTCAACATGATGAACGACCTAAAACCTGAACTGCTCAGGAGGAAGAGAGCAGCATGGAATGCCTTCAAGAGCATTGAAGAAATAGCTAAAAGGACAAAAGAACCTCTGGCTCTGGGCACATCTCTTCGACTCCACCATTCTCCCTTCATTAACATATGCCTCAAAGACCTAGGCCCTACAAAAGTAGGATGAGAATGCTATTTGGGTCTCCCAGAGAGGAATCGAAAGTGCTATGCTTGGAATATCATGCCTCACTCAAGTGAGCGAAGGAATCCGGAGTTCCAACCTCCATCGCTGTTCCAGAGTCAGTTATGCTATCTCCTTTGCCAAGGCATCGGAAATCAGATGCGATTTGGAGAAGACCGCTGAATTAGAGCCGTGACCGACTGTATCCCATGGGATGTCAAAAGATCACGCACGAGGGCCGCCCACCTACAAAATGGTCAGATTTCTTCTTCAAGACCCTGAATGAACGATTTGAGGCTCTTCATATTCCTGAAGCAACCAGATGCCATTGGGCTAAACTGGCAAGTGATAGGATCAAATGGATATGTTAGTGGCACCTGCTCGAGCAAATCGATGAATAACGGGATATCAAGTGATCAAGTGATCAAGTTATGGTAAAGTTTTATCACAAAATGATTTAATCATAATATGCTATGGAAGTGAACAGATGATTGTGAAGAGGCAGATAATAGTAATAATATCCAACAAGGATGGTAAATTTGAACTGTGAGCACACTTAAATAAAATCAAAAGTATACTATATTTTGGGGAGTTCTTAATCTAGAAACTTCTAGTCTGCATAGGTGCCTCTAGTAATTAGGCTTTAGAGTTAGCTACATGAAGTATATTAGGCAAACCTTTTACTAAGTGCCTGAAATTACTATTTTTAGCATTTTTTCCTTTGTCCAGGCTCAGAGAGTAACAAATTCTTTTATATTTGCATCTCAATTTTGACTGAAGTATTTTACATATTTTAATGAACTTTTATTTATTCATGAGCGACTAAGAATTCAGAATTTGGTTTATTTGCTTCCCTTTTCTGTGTATTAAAATACATGAGGCCGGAGCGATAGCCCAGCAGATAGGGTGTTTGCCTTGCACGTGGCTGGCCTATGCCGGCCTGGGTTCCTTCCCTGGCATCCAATATGGTCCCCTGAGCACTGCTAGGAGTAATTCCTGAGTGCAGAGCCAGGAGTAACCCCTGAGCATCACCGGGTGTGAGCCAAAGAGCAAAAATAAAATAAAATAAAATAAAATAAAAATACAACATGGGAATGGACCTGTAGTAAACACAGAAAAAGTTATATATTTTTTTATGGAAGTATACTAACAAACTGGGTGTTTTATGTCACTATACTAATAAACACGGTTGTTTTATTTTTATTTTATTTTTTTTTTTAATTTTTACAATTACAAAGATATACAATTAAAAAGTTCATATTTGGATTTTGGTCATACAGTGTTCCAGCACCCATCCCGCCACCAGTGCCCATCTCCCACCACCAACGTCCCCTGTTCCCTCCCCCTCCCCAGCCCTGCTCCATGGCAGGTTCTTTATTTCTTTAACACGGTTGTTTTAAGGGTTTAAACTTCCTTCATGAAGTCATAAGTAATTCATAGGCAGCAATTTGCTTGACTGAACACCTCTAAATATAAACATTACATAAAATTTCTGAAAACAATTGTATTATATTCATCTAATAGACCAAGAGATTGTCTAAGCTACATTCCTATGACTGGGACAATTGGTAGCATTTTATTACTTATCAGTTACATGTGTGCTTCTAGTATTTTTTATATACTTTATGTGGCTGCCTACTGATACTCTCAACTGCTCATACACCATAGCTATGGTTTCCTGAAATGGTTCTTGTGTTGTTTACATGATATTTCTACAACTCAGATGTGGTTCATGAATCCTTGATGTGGTCTGAACTTGTCTTGAAGAACTTTTTTCTAGGAGTGATTCATTTAAGTTTTCTTAATCTATAGGGTTTCGGGTTTTCTGGAGGTTGGTAGCAATGAAGAAAACAACCTTGTTATACTTAGAGAGGAGGTACTACTGTCTTTCATGGAAGTTTGACAAATGGACTTTATCCCTGTAGTCATTTTATTACATGCCTACTGTATTCTGCCAAGAAAGCTAGGACCACCTACCTGCACATTGAAAACACAGCTGAGATCTGTCTTTGTGACCCAGACACATGCCCTCTCACTTCTCTCTGTACTAAAGGAAAACATCTCAGTCCGGGCCAGATGAAAACAAGTACTCCCCATCCCCATTTTTTTCTGTGGGAAAGATGAGCTGCAACCGAAGTTAATATATTTGAAAAATTTGGGAAAAAAACAGAACCGATTTTTAAAAGAGTTATTCCTTTAGCCCCTTTGGTATGCAAGTTGCAGGAATAGTACAAAGAAAACTTCTGTTGGAGTGGAAAACACTAAACGAAACCCATGTTATGTGAGACTTTAATTCCCTGGAGCTGGGAAAGGTGAAAGAATCAGGTCCCTATACTCTTGGATGTTTTCATTAGTTACCAAGAATGTTTATGCAATTGGTTCTAACCACTTCATTAAGAATCCCTTCATCTGCTTGATATGGTTAGCACAAATCAGTTGAAGTTAATTTTTCAAAAAGCAGTGCTATTAAGTTATTTAAACACATTCCTGAGCAGACAAAGATATAGAAGATGAAGATTTATTTGTTCTCACTCATTTTCTTAAATGCATTGTATTCACCAAATTTACCTGCATTCTTAATCAACAACGCTGCTTGATGCAACTATCAGGTCTACAATATAATTTCATTTATGTATGAATGCTTTTGACTTGGAATAAGTCATTTGGCATAAAGTGCTACTTGATTTTTTTACACAATGAACTCACAGACCTTGAGCCAATGTTATGAAACCTTTGGCTTGTGTAAAGCTAAATCACCTAACATCGTTCTTACATATAGTCTCTTCCAGTTTTTAATTACTAAATTACTGGCAAATTTAAATCAACAATACCAAAATGAAAACCACTGGGCCATTCGGTATTTTGCATGAATATTTTACTAAGAATAGGGTTTTATTTCTATCAGACTAAACAAATTAATTTAATAGAGTTAAACAGTGTGGGCCTCAGAGATCAATGTTTTCCGAGTGTTTTGGAGTGTGACTCATAATAAGAAATATGTCCCATACCAAATTCCATACATATAATCTGAAACAAATTTTCATGAATCAAGCTCATTTTTCTCATATAAAATAACATTATTTATTTAAATTTTAATTATTTTATAGTGAATTATTTAATATAAAATATAATATTTTAACATATTTTAAGATCATTATGCAATATTATTAACTGTTAGAAACCATGTTGTACAGTATATTCATGCTCCCTTTATGGACTATTCAAAATGCTCAGATTCTAGTCTACTCTATAAATGTGAGATTTATTTATTTACTTACATAATACATTTATATATAATAACTAGCTATTTTAAATATGTGACTTTGGATATTATTTACTTTGGAGTTAATGTCTGGCTCATTATAAAATTGAACCTGAACAGTTAGTAAAATCCAACTTATTGAATATCCAGTTAAATACTTATTTCATTTTTTATTATCCTCTAAATCCCTATTACATTCATCAAAAAGTATATAAATAAATTGCATAAAGGGACTAACATCTTGTGAAAGGATACATTACTAGTTAGTTTCAGAGTTTTGCTATAAACTCGGGACTACCCATGCTCTTAGCTACTAAATTAACACAAGCTGAGTCATCTCTTAGACCTGGGAATATTTAATTAGACCCCACTTCAATTATAGAGGATACTGAAAAATTTTTCATGATTCAGAGAAGATCTCTATAATGCTAGAGTATAAATAGTCTTCTCAACAATCCTCCAAATTATATAGATATTTCAATATTTTACTCTGCTCTACCTAGTGGGAGATACAAATCAAGAAGAGATAGCTTCTTTATATGCTAGTTCATTTATTCTAAGCTCTGGAGGAGTGAACCTATGGTTGACTCTTCTAGGACTAATAGGACATACAATCAGATTGATACAGGCTTATTACCAGTCCCAGACGTGATGGATGTCTGGAGTCATCACTTGGAACTTTTCTCATCAGCTGCAGTGATCATGCCCCCAAACTGACATTTTAGATAGAAGAGGTTTACATATGTAGTTTTTCTATTTCAAAAGATCCTATTTTGATTGACTACTGACCTCTGTAACAATCTTGGGTTGTACAAAGGATCCAAGTCTTCAGTCACCATATTTAATCCCTGATAATAGACAAGGCAGAAATGAAATTACTTGATCATGACACCTCAGAGTCAATTAAACAAGCTTATGCCTTCACAGGTGTAGAACCATATTAGCGTGTTCTAATCAAGGCCAATTGATGATCAAGTGATTTTCTTATCATGTAGTCAAAAAAATGAAAAAAAGTAATTTCAATAGAAGTAACCTAACAAATTCCTTGAAAAAATTGCCATAATTTGGGATTAGGCCAATCTAAATGAAGCAGTTACTCCAACACAGTTTAATCAAAATGATAACTATGAAAACTGTGAAAGGAAATGAGGCAAAAGACAGAACAGAAAGTTGATTTTAAATAGCCAATGATCAATAAATTTATTTATCATACAATACAATAAGTCTTTATAAAAAAGCTCAAGTGGAAGGGCTGGGAAGAATCCTGGTGAAAATGAGAGAAATCTGGGTTTGAGGCCCAGTTCCTTTAGGCACTGTCAGTAGATATTACCCCACAACACTGCAGGTTGTGGTCCCAGAATAAAACAAAATAAGCATAGATTTAAAAACTTTCTTTAATATTTTTGTTTTCTTAAGCAGAAATTGTAATACCTTCTGTACTATGAGTTAACCAGAGTCTCTGCATAGTCTTTCAAGTACTTAAAGTTCAGATCATCCAAGTATTAGCAAAAGATGCCACAATATTCTCTCAAATTAGAAACAAGAAATGTGTTTTGAGAAATATTATTGTGATAAATTGGCACTTATACCTATTTATCACTTATACCTATTTAAGCCAGATGACCCCCACTCCATGAGGGCCTCCATTTTCTACATCCGGACTTCCCCCTCGTCAGAACTCCACCCAGTAGACCAGCCTATCACAGCCAGGCTTATCAGATCCACCCTGCAGAAGTCTTTTCTAAATCTGGCCCAGCAAAGCCTCGCAACAAGCCAGATGACCCCCCCACTCCATGAGGGCCTCCATTTTCCATATCCAGACTTCCCCCTTGTCAGAACTCCACCCAGCAGACCAACCTATCACAGTCCGGCTCATGCGGCGCTTGCGAGGTTCATCAATAAATGCTGGATTTAGAGGTGACTACAAGAGTATGCCACCCACACGGCAGAGCCTGGCAAGCTACCCGTGTCGTTATTTGATATGCCAAATACAAGTAACAATTACAGACCTCATTTCCATGACCTGATGGAATGGTTTGAGGCTTTTTATGTTCCTGGAGCAAGCAGACAACCTTGGGCTCTACTTGCTTGAGACAGGACATATGGAGATGTTAGTGGTGTCCGCTAAGCAAATCGATGATGAGCGGGAGGACAGTGATACAGTGATACCTATTTATAATGAACAAAATACATAATTGAGCAATAATATTTGCTGTAACTGTGTTACTGTTAAAATGGTTAAAGGTAAATTGTATGAGATATAACCCACATAACTAACTATTCCATGAAGGAAATATTGTCATCTATGTGAGAATTTTTTTTTTTCTAAATTTGGCCTTGGTAAGCAGTGGTCTAATATACAAGTTTTTTAAATAACTACTCAAGCCAGTAGTTAAATAGAAGTAAATCTATAAGCTTGAGGAGAATGAATATATGCCCTATGGAGGTCAACATCTTGATCTGAATTTATTTCCAGAGATACAAAATGTGTCTGGTATTTGCTTTCTTATTAATTTGGAGAGCAGATATTTAGAAAAACATCATTTGTGGGCTGGAGCAATAATCATTGTAGGGCATTTGCCTTGCATGCTGCCGGACCTGGTTTCAATCCCTGGCATCCCACATGGTACCCTGAGCACCACCAGAAATAATTTCTGAGTGCAGAGCCAGGAGTAACCCCTGAGCAATTCTAGGTGTGACACAAAAAGCAAAAGAAAAAAGAAAAAATCATTTGTTTTGCTTAGTGAATTATCTCTACTGACAGAAAAGATAATTATGAAAACTCCTTATGAAGACTACTCTTTACATCATTCAGCAATGCATGTAATTTTAATCTCATTTAGTTCATTTATAAATCAGATCTCCTATGAACCATGAAGTCATTATAAACATATGAAAGCATTTTGCCTTAATGACTATTTTTTGACAAAATGATCTTTCTTATCTTTAAGTCGATACTTATATTTCAGAAAAAATGCAATATACACAAGCTACATATGTGTGTGCAAAACACACATTGTAAATATACATTGCACACAATTTTATAGGTATGTATGTATTTTTTGTGCTAGAGAGATATTGAGAGAATTAGACCTGACTTCAGTAAATATACATTTTCATCAAATAAACTAAAAATAATTTTATTAGATATCCTTAGATAGTTTAAATGATCCCTGTAATTAATATCAGCCAGCTAATTGTCATTTTATTTATTACTATATTAATATATATACATTACTCAGAGTTTTAGATATTTTTATAAATACATTGGTTGGGAAATTTAGTTCTATATTATTATTGTAATAAATAGCTTTGTTATATATTTGAAAATAAAAATGTAAGAACACAAGGATGTATTTGTCTTACTATGTTCAAGTACTAATGTATCTTATACAAAAGGTAGCATTCTCTCTGTAAGAAGAAAATTACTTAATGTTTATGTCTTATTAAAGTGCTGACTAGCCTTGTGCCTAGTCTATTGGTGTGTAGTATAATTTAAGAAATTAGTGTACATAAAACCAAATGGTGAATGTTATGGCATGCTAACAAAATGATGGCTGCTGTTGTTTTTATGTATGCACCTTATTTGAAAAATAGTGTGAACTGTATAGCTTGTGTGAATCACTTGAAAACACATACTCAAAAAACCTATGCCAGTTTACAAGTATGAAACAAAGAAATCTGAATAGGGTGTAAAAATGATGCCTGATATGTACCAGCAAGAAGAGACCCCAATAGAAAGACCCCAAGACACATCCTAGTCAAAGTAATGGATGCCATAGACAGAGACATAATTCTTCAGGCAGCAAGATCAAAGAAGGAAATTGTATACAAAGGTGCATCCATTCGACTTTCAGCAGACTTCTCAGAAGAGACCCTCCAAGCCCGAAGGCAGTGGTGGGATATAGTAAAAAAATTCAATGACATGAATGCCTCGACAAGAATTCTCTATCCGGCTAAACTCTCAATCAGATTTGAAGGACAGATATACAACTTCTTGGATAAGCAAAAGCTTAGGAACTTTGTAAACTCAAAACCAACCTTAAAAGAAGGACTGAAAGATCTACTCTAAGACGAGACAAAATCCAAAAAGAACAACCAACCTATACAGAAAGATGGCACAAAAATCCCATGACAATAATCTCTCTCAATGTCAATGGTCTAAATGCACCAGTTTAGAGACACAGAGTGGCAAAATGGATCCAAAAAATTGAATCCGAAATTCTGCTGCTTTCAAGAAACACACCTGAACAATCAGAGCAAAGACAGGCTTGAAATAAAAGGCTGGAAAACAAACCTTCACTCAAACAACCCATCCAAAAAGCTGGGGTAGCCATACTGTTATCCAACAACATAGACTTCAGGCTGAAGAAAGTCAGAAGGAACAGTGAAGGTCACTTCTTAATAGTCAAGGGATACATATATCAGGAAGAAATCACGCTATTAAACATATATGCACCCAACGAGGGGCCAGCAAAATACCTAAAATAACTACTAATAGACTTCAAAGAAGACATTGACAGCAACACAATTGTAGTTGGAGACTTCAACACTGCTCTATCAACCCTGGATAGATCAACAAGATTGAAACTTACCAAGGAAATACTTGCCCTAAAAGAAGAGATGGAAAAAGAGGGCTGGTAGACAAATACAGGGCATTTCATCCCAAAAAAGCTGAATACACTTTCTTCTCCAGTGCACATGGAACATACTCCAAAATAGATCACACTCTGAGCCATAAATCATACCTCCATAAAATGAAGAAGATAGAAATTGTGCCAACTATTTGTTAGACCATGATGCACTGAAAATAGAAGTTAATTGTACACAAAAACGGAGACCAATACCAAGTACCCAGAAACTAAACAGCTCACTGATGAACAACCAGCAAGTCATAAAAGAAATCAAAGAAGAAATCCAAAGATTCCTGGAAACAAATGAGACTGAAGACACGAATTACCAGAATTTGTGGGATACAGCAAAAGCAGTGTTAAGAGGTAAGTTCATAGCTCTTCAAGCATTCATCAGAAAAGAAAAAAAAAGGCCATCACAAATAGTCTGACTTCACAACTTAAGATCTTAGAGAGAGATCAACAAAAAGGAGCCCAACCCAAGCAGAAAGAAAGAAATAATAAAACTTAGGAGCAGAAATCAATGAGATGACATGTCAGAAAACAATCCAGAAGATCAACGAAACCGGAAGCTGGTTCTTTGAAAAAAATAAACAAGATTGACAAACCACTTGCAAGACTTGTAAGAAATGGAAAAGAGAGAACCTAAATAAATAGAATCAGAAATTAAAATGGGGACATCACAACAGAAACCACAGAAATTCAAAAGATCATCAGAGATTACTATGAGAGCCTGTATGCCATGGAACAAGAGAACCTAGAAGAAATGGACAAATTCATGAATTCCTATAGCTTCCCAAGTCTGCAACAAGAAGATTTGGAATACCTCAACAAACCTATCTCCATCGAGGAGATGGAATCGGTAATCAAAAGTCTCCCCAAACACAAAAGCCCAGGTCCAGATGGATTCACCAGTGAATTATGCCAAACCTTTAAAGAGGACCTACTCCCAATTCTTTTCAAGCTGTTCCAGAAAATTGAAGAAACAGAAACACTCCCAAATAGCTTTTATGAGGCACATATCACCCTGATATGCAAAGCAGACAGAGATGTCGCAAAAAAGGAAAATTAAAGACCAGTCTCCCTGATGAATACAGATGCTAAGATCTTCAACAAAATACTAGCAAACAGAATCCAAAGAGTCATCAAAAAGAACGTTCCACTAATTTCTGCAATAATTGTCCCAGTTTATATAGACTGACCCATTTTCAAGAGTTTTGTTCTAGTATTTTGCTAGTATATCTCAGGCCAATATTTTTATAACTACTTTCTATGCTATAAACCAAAAACATAGTTTGCAATAGGCTGCAATTTCCAGAGTATTCTTTAAAAGAACTTCCCTATAAGAAAACAGTAACAAAAGTTCTTCTAAGACTTATGGAATCCAAACCTACCAGAATCCAAACCTACTAGAATCTAAAGCACACTAGTATCATGTCTAGTGTGATATTAGTCTTATATTCTGCCATAACATAGATAGCAATGTTTCAATGTTTTCAAGATAAAAGCTCCTGGCCTCGTCACTATATATGACAATGTGAGCAAAAAAAATTTAAGATAGTTGATTGTTTGCTATAAATGAAGATAAAAATCTTGACACTCAGGCCAAAGCATCAAGTCTCTTTCCTACTCATGTTTTGTTGAGATTATTTAATCTCCAGGTGATTTCTGTTGACTACTTTAATCTATTCTAACTCACTATATTTTATCTTCTGTCCTTTTATGCTGTTTCTGTACACTTCCAGATAAAAGTTTTGTGGTTGCATTAAAGTAAACTGTACAATACAAAAAAATAGTTCTCAGCATTTTATTTTCTTAATTTATGATAATGAGTCTTCAGTGAGTGAAAGGTGATTTACAGACTGGATATCTGAAAGCAGTTACTTGTCTGTTTGCAGACTGGTAACAGCCTGTGAGACTTTCAATTGCTGCTTCTTTAAGTATTATGGAAACACAAATTTTGTTTACCTGGAAAAATGGCTGTCATGGTCTGAATGTGGACATCTCCATAGCATTGACTGCCAAAACAAACATGCACCATCAGATTCCATTCTCCCTCCCACATAAAAGCAGAATTATTGAGTATGACTTCTAGGACAGTGAGACCGTCATTGTCATCACTTTCCCCCAAATCTTTAGACACTCCCCTTCCACTGGAACTCTGCATCAGACAGACAATTAAAAAGGAATGCTTTTGCATGCATATTTTGTGTTTAGGTAGTATTTCAAGAGTCAAAAATAAGGACATAACTGAAACTTATTCTGCTATAATATTGTGAACTGGTTCAGGAAAGTTGGAAATGTCAGGATAGCCTGATATAACTTATATAGATGTAGATTTACAATGATGCATACCTAAAACACTGTTTTCATACATTATTAAAGTATATAAAATAATTATAGCTGCAAGCTAGTAGCATCTCAAGTGCCTGTAAACTAATGAAGTAATTGTTTAAAAATTCATAATGGAAAACTATGAATTTATAAGTTAAATATTACATACCACTATAGTGGAATACTATTCAGTCATAAAATTAGAGTACTCAAGAATCTTTAGAATGTTCTTTTAAAACTTTTTTATGAAATAACGAAATGTGTATTTAACTTTTACAATATTTAGAATTTTCTGTGAAAGAAGTCATTCACAAGGAGGCCAGAGAGACAGTAAAGAGGGTAATGAACTTGTCTTGCATGTGCCCTACTCAGGCTCAATCCCAGATACCCGATGTGGTACTCCAAACACAGAAGTGTGTGCCCTGACTGCAGAGACAGGAGTAAGAAATGAGTACTGCTAGGTGGCCCCCCAAACCAACAACAAAAAGAAAGAAATCAATTAAAATAGACTGCATATTGCATTATTGCTTTCATATAAAATGTTCACAATAGGAAAACCTAAAACATAATTATATATAATATATTATGATGCGTATGTGTACAGATAGACAGTCAGACAGACAGGTAGGTAGATGAAGCATATGAATGAGTCCACATGACATTTCCTGAAGCACCCAGTCCATATATAGCTGTATAAGTATAATTTATAATATACAATATAATATAATCTATAATATACAATATAATATACATATGTATAGTTTACTCAGCAAATTTCACACTGCTCACAGTTACACTTCCTTTCACTGGGTGAAAACACACAGAGAAGGAAAATAGAAGCATTGAGCTTAATCCTCAAAGAATACTGAAATGTTTAAGTACAAAGACTGATCCTCAGCACAGCAGGAACACCAGAAAGCCAATGGGGAAGTCATAGAATCTCATCAAGTTCAGCCAGTGAAAACGATAACACAGAAGGCACAACCAACACTAATCAGCTCTATAAATGCCCAGCAAATGAGTTTAGTGATACCATGAAGAGGTTGTTTAGCAAATTCAAACTGATGAGAAAGGTAGTTAACAAAGTACACGAAGTTAAGGTGATAAAACTATAAGCAGAATTGACAGAAATGAATAGCATCAAAGTGATATATAAGACTCAATAGAAGCTCTGAGGAGCAGATAAATGATAGGTTTTAGGGAAATGTTAATATAGGGAGACTATTCATTTTTGGTTAATTTGTAAAATTAAGCATAAGTGAGGGTAAGACTGCTATAGGGTTCCATGTAGGTTGGGCTTAGGGTCAGGGTTAGGTTTGTTTAGGTTTATCATTTAAGTTTTTGTTGTGTCAAACATTGATAATGAAAGATATAAGGTTATTATTAAACTTTGTTAGGTTAGTCCTTGGTTAGGATAAGGTTAGTATAGGGTTGGGTTATGATGAACAGGAGAGCTAAGTTTGAGGTGTGCTTTGAAAGGATTAGGGGCTAGGCTCTCTACATTCAGAGTTAACATTTTACAATAAGTTTAGGGAATTGTTAAACTGAGGCTAATTGGTAGCTTTAGGCATAGATTTGGTAAAGCTAAATAGGACAGGGTTAAGGGTAGGTATAGGACTATTGTTAAGGTTTGAGATAAACTAAGGGTTTAGCTTTGTATATTTTCAAAGTTAAAAGGCAATGCTTTGTATAAGGTTGTTAAATTGCTAATTGAAAGATTTGTGCTGCAGGGAAAGTATACATAGGGCTAGGGTTAGTATCTTTCTAAGGGTTAGGTTTAGGGTTTGGGTTAGCTTCGATATATGGTTTAGGTTTAGCTTTGAGTTGAAAGTGAAAGCTAGACATAGAGAAACTACTGAATTCTGGCTTATTGTTGGAATTAGACCTAGTCTAGAGTAAGGAAATAGCATATGGTTAGGTTTAGAGTTACAGTGGTTTTAGGATCAGTGTTAGGTTTATGGTTTGAGTTAGGTTTAGGAATTAAGCTTTGGTCTAATCTTGTAAATGACAATTAGGTAAAGGGCAATGTTATTTTTTAGGGTAGTGGATAAGTTTAGATCTAGAATAGAGTAAGGTTAATATAGGGTTAGTGCTTGACTGGGCATTTAAATTAGGTGTGGGTTTATGTTTTACTATATTCAAAGCTAAATATTACTACACTGAGTAGGATATTCTTAAATTTTTGATAATTGTACATTTAGGCTTTGCTAGTAAAAGGCTATTATAGGATTAAGGTTATAGTTAGCTTTAGGGTTCCTGTTAATAATAAGATACATACATGACTACAGTTTAGATTTAGGTGTTTTATAGTTAAAAATTACCATTAACATAAAGATATTATAAAGTTTAGACCAATAAGTAGGTTTATTTTTGGATTATAAGGTTGATTTGACAAGGACAATGCCACTTCGCTGATGACATCGTTCTAATAACACCAAACAATAGCCAAGAGGCACAAATGCTGGCTGACTTCGACCAAGAATGTGGAAAGATAGGTCTACAGCTGAATCTAAAGAAAACTATGTTTATGAAAAATGAACTAGTTCCAGAGACCCCATTCACTCTCAATGAACAGACATCTCTGAATGCAGCAGTTATGTGTACCTAGGTCGAGAAGTCAACATGATGAACAACCTAAAACCTGAGCTGCGCAGGAGGAAGAGAGCAGCATGGAATGCCTTCAAAGGCATCGAAGAAATAACTAAAAGGACAAAGAACCTCCGGCTCCGGGCACATCTCTTTGACTCCACCGTTCTCTCTGCATTAACATACGCCTCAGATACCTGGGCCCTACTAAAGCAGGGTGAGAATGCTATTCGGGTCTCCCAAAGAGGAATCAAAAAGAGCTATGCTTGGAATATCACACCTCACTCAAGTGAGAGAAGGAATCCTGAGTTCTAACCTCCGTCACTGTTCCAGAGTCAGGGATGCTGCTTGTTTGCCAAGGCATTGAAACTCAGATGGGCTGGATATATAATGTGATTTAGAGAGGACTGTGATTTAGAGATAACGGACTAGATCCATTACTGACTGGATCCCACAAAACGTCAAAATATCATGTGGCCGCCCACCTACAAGTTGGTCGGACTTCTTCGTCAAGACCTTGAATGAGCGATTTGAGGCTCTTCATATTCCTGGAGCAACCAGATGCCATTGAGCTACACTGATACGTGATAGGGTAAAATGGAAATGTTACTGGTGCCAGCTCAAGCAAATTGATGAATAACGGAATGTCAAGTGATCAAGTGAAGGTTGATATTGGTTTAGGTTGCTGTTAATATAATTGTTTAACTTAGATTTATGTAGTTATGCCCAATCCTGAAAATAAAATATAGGCATATGGATACTGTTAAATATAACTGGCAGCCTTTGCCCTCGATTAGAGCTGGAATGAACATTTAGATTTTAAAATAGATTTAGGCTTAGAAGAAGGACGTAGGTTTTTTCATATAGTTTAGGGTTAGCATTAGTCTTAGATTTTATTTTGGCTATGTATTTGGTCTACTCTTGGATATAAGAGGTATTTTGGATTAGGTTTCTCTTAGAGTAGGATGCATCTTAGAATTAGGATATAGGATTGGCCATTTTTTAAGTTGAAAATCAAATATAAGTATGTAGAGATAGCAAAATTAGACTTATAGATAGGTTCTGGCCTAGGTTAGATTAAGTTTGATATAGCATTCATATTAGGGGTAGAGTTAGATTTAGGGGTAGGGTGGTGATTAGAGTTAGAATGTGTGGTAGGTTTAGGTTTGGCCATATTGGGAGTTGAACATTGAGTTAGGTTTAGAATGATTATAATTTATGTTCAAATCTATAGAAGATAGTAAACTAGCATAAACCCCCAAAGCACATGACTTAAAAAAATAATCACTTATTACTCTTCAGTTCCTGTAGGTTATGAACTGAACAGGGAACTTTTTTTTTTTTTTTTTTTGCTTTTTGGGTCACACCGCGATGCTCAGGGGTTTCTCCTAGTTCTGCACTCAGGAATTACTCCTGGCGGTGCTCCGGGGACCATATGTGATGCTGGGAACGAGCGTGCAAGGCAAACGCCCTACCCGCTGGGCTATCGCTTCAGCCCCTGAACATGGAACTTTGGCATAGCATTTCTCCATTTTATGATGCTGGTGGCTTCTTTTTATAGAACTAAAATGTTTTAGAAGAATTATTTGGATCCTCCTTCAGCCACAATTTTGATATTTGCTCTTGGAGTCCATTGATAGTTTGCTAAGGCTGATGACCAAACATGTAAACATGATCTCTGAGATTTTTTCACGAACAGACTGGGCTCCAAAGCCAAATGTCCTAAAAGAAAACAGTCTGGCAGAATCATTTCTTTTCATGACCTAGGCTCATTAGTTACACAGCATCATTTTTACTTGTCGCATTGATTATACTTCACCTATTGTCCCAGATTTCAATAATAACAGACTTAATTGCATTTCAAGAGTTTCTTTGGTTTTATGAGAAAGATGAGACAGTAAGTAGCCTAGTTCTCAAGAATTTCCTGAGGCAATGGATAATACCTTTGGTTTTTTACTCTGGAAGGGAGCTCTATGATTATTCTCTAGATCTTCTCAGATTCTTTGAAAACATCTATTCACCTCAATAAATCATTATTGTTTGAAGATTGAATTGTCGTGCTTTTTAAAAATTGCTTTATAAGATGCTATGTTCTTTTTGTTTTGTTTTTTTTTTGTCTTGTTGTTTTGTTCTGTTTTGCCTTGTTCTGCTTGTTTTGTTTTTGTTTTGTATCAGCAGGGCTGTGCCCACACTTGGCCATGCTCAGGACTTACCCTGGCTCTGTGCTCAGAGATTACTCCTGGCAGTGCTCAGGTGACTGTATAGGTTGTTAGAGATGAACCCAGGTTGGCCTTGTGCAAGGCAAACACCTACCCCCTGTACTATCACTCTAGCGCCAAGATACTATGTTTAAGGGTAAAATTTCACACCTCTTCAGAATGTGCAGTATTGCACCATACCCACCACCAAAGCTCCAAGGCCTTTCCTCCATCTATTGGCCCCCTTCACCCTTTCTTCCTTCTTCATCTCCAGAAACCAAACTTCTGTGGACACAGTCCAAGGCTTTGTTTTTGTCTTGTTTTATCTATTCCCTTAATTTATTTGTAAGGCAAAGTTTAACCTTCATAATACATCAAAGCAAACTAATGTCCGCTGCCAGTCTTTATCTTTTTACTTTCTAGCCTATGCTTAATTTTTAGATTATGGCAATTAAAAAATTATGAAGAAAGCAGGCCCATACCAATTACTATTAGAGGTTAGTGACTCAGCTAAAAATGGTTGCATTTTGAATTGATATATATAAATCCTTCTTTTTTATTTTGCATCTGAACTTTCTATTGTGTATTTTTCTACTTTATTTTCTTTTTTAAGTTTCTTCTTACTTTTTTGTCTATTCCTTTAGAGTAAGTCCATGAAAGTAATACTTGTATTGATGTGGGTCCTTCAAATTTGTCCCTGGAAATGAAAGAAAAAATTATGCTTTTTAATGATCAAAAAACTGGAACTAGCTATTCAAGATTCTAGATTTATTGAAATCATTGACTTTTAATATGTAAATATTTTTAAAATGTATTGAACACAGAGAAGCCCAATTGCATTGTGAAAGTACTTGCGTCTTTGAACTGAGTATAGTTTTTGGTATTTAATTCAAAGTCACTTTTTGTCCTGTTTGTGTATTATGCTATCTTAAGAATTTATAAAAGGATACATTTTCTTACCAATAATGCTTCTTTTTAATACTTTTTAATCATAGTTGATTCTCTGATGTATTCAAAAATAGGAAGGAATTAAATGAAAAGAAAACATAATTAAAGAAAAACTATATGATGTGTCGGAGAGAGAGAAGTGGGAACAGTGCTTGCCTTTCACGTGACCAACCGGTTTCAGTCTCTGGCTACCATTATGGTAAGCTGAGGAGTGCCACAAGTAATTCCTGAGCAGAGCTGGGTATAGCCCTACCAAAATATTTTTAATTAATTTTTAATTATACATTTATAAATAAATTGCCTTGAGAGTCCTTTTCAAAGCAATTTGTTAAGCAGTTATATTTTCTGTGTGCTAAAAATTGTAATTTCTGAAATGAGAACATCATGTATCTTTTGTTCCTTATGGTGTCCATAGCCAATTGTGTATTTTGGCAGTATTTAAATAATATTTTATTTTTCACACATATAAAGTAACACGAGATGGAAACTTGTCCTGGTTGATATTTTTGCCTTTTGATGTCAAAGCTACTAGTGAGTTATTTAAAGGCAACAGTAAATTTTCACAGCCACAAAGGTGGTAAAATTCAGGCTGCAGGATATTTGTGTTTTCAGGACACACATCACATCTGTGTGTCAGCTGTGTAAAAAATATCTGAAACGATTCTCACTTTCTTATGAATTTTCTTTCTCCATTTACTAACAATACTGCTTCTCTTCTAAAAGCATTCACCAACAATGCAGGGAAACAAAGATAATCAATGAGTTTAACAATTCTAAATATATCTACTCCTTTCTTTTGGGAGATGTTGAAAAATAAATGGAATCTAATAAGTTTGGAAAATTGAATGGTTTTCAAGAAATGGTTCTTT
The DNA here is from genome assembly GCA_021461705.1 of Cryptotis parvus. NCBI lineage: Eukaryota > Metazoa > Chordata > Mammalia > Eulipotyphla > Soricidae > Cryptotis > Cryptotis parvus. The sequence continues at coordinate 5,574 of JAJIBD010003908.1, read as the reverse complement.
AGGTAAAACAACAGTGAAGCAGAATGAAAATCTTGAAAATCAGAAGATTTGACTGGGTTTATTTCTCTTATAAAAAACAAAACTCATAGAAGGTTCAACTAAAGTCACATTTTCCCTATAGAGATAACTATTTAAGGAACCTTGAAGCAATTTGGAAGATATTTCTCCCATAATTGATTTTCCTAAGAGTTTTATGGAAATGTTACCCTTCTGAAACTGAGGTATATGCTACGTTTTTTTTTTCCCAATTATTTATGTACATTGGACATGTGTGAGTGATTGTGTATACATATGATATGTATATATTGTATATATATGATACATTTATTTTTAATCAGGATAATCAGAGAGCGGAAAATGAACAACTTATGTTACTCTCTCTTTTCTCTGTTCCTAAACCTATCAAAACATCCTTCTTTGCTGAGTCTTCAAACATTGGCAAATTACTTAGCAACAAGAACATATATTTGGGGTGTACTTTTTAGTTACCACATCAGTGTCAGGGATAAGAAATATTATCAGGTATGTACCTTCAAAAAATACCACACTATCAAAAAAAATAATATTGCATCAAGTAGGTCAACCATTCATTAATGTCTGGGGTAGCAGCAGTCACAGACTAATGTCAAGAAAAAGCGAGTCTGGCACAGCATAGAGAAAAGCACTTTGTCTACAGCAGACCAAACAGTAAGGTTTGGAATTGGAAAAGGAAATTTCTTTCTTTGTGGGGTTTTTAAAGATCTTTAAGGATTCATTCATTACACAAATATTTGCTAACTGTCTGCTACCTTAAAGACAACAGGTTTGGGACAGAAGGCAAAATGAGATTTGTTTAATCAACATCAAGTTTCATTTATATTAGATGGATAGAGCTTAGTGTCTGTATTAAGCATTGTACCTATAATGAACAATATGGTTAGTTAAGACTTAAAAATTGTAAATAGGAGGGATCTGGATGAAAGTACAATGGGTAGGAAGTTTGCCTTGCATGAGGTCTACCTGGGTTACATCCCTGCACTCCATATGAGCCCAGAACCTGCTAGAAGTGATCCCTGAGCACAAAGCCAGGAGTAAACCCTGAGTACTACTGGGTTTGTCTCCAAACAAACCAAAAGAGACCAAAAGATTATTAAGAGAATAGATCTTATATGAAGTATTTTTACCATTAAAAAAAATGCAAGCATAATAACACAAAACTCAAAGAAACATAAGGAAAATTAAGAAAAGTCTTGAAAATTTCTAACACCTTGATTGTGGGGAATCATATTATGATTATTTTCACATACTCAAACTCAACAAATGATACATTTTAAGGGCTTGCAGTTCTTTGAATGTCAATAATACATTAATCAGTCTGTTACACATTGAGAAAATATAAAAGGCACATTCTGGGCATTAAGATATAACACTAAAAACAGGTCTGTTTACACGAGTCTTACTTTCTGTCTGGGAGGAGAAAATAAACACAAAAAGAATATCAGTTATTAATATGCTACGATTAAACTCAACATACCTAAAGTTCAAAGTTTATCTAAATCACCATCTCAAACATTGCCACTTAAAAATGACTTTGAGAAGCTGTCATAGGAGTAAATTAAGCCAAATACTACACAAATAAATTCAAAGTTATATGTGTGCCCCTTTGAGGTTATCTTATGTGGAACATCTAATAGTAATGTAGCAGTAATGTAGGGTAAATTTGATCAATTATTGGTACTATTAGTGTGACGCTACAATTAGAGAACTATAAGGTGATATGTAGATTGTCTAATGATTGATGTGTTATAAACCAACTTATTCAAATTTTCTACAATGAAGAGGTTTTAGTTGAAATCACAAAGTTTCTACACTCTTTCTCCCTTAGTCAATTTTATAAGAATTCTTAGGTCATCCTATAATAAATATTGTGTTGTAGTAGAGCCAGATGTTGCCAAGAAAGAGGCCCATATCTATCTTCACTAAGGCTCTTTTGTAGAGTGATCACTATTGCTCTCATTAATGTTATTTTACTTACAGAAAAAATGCCCAATGTTGGAATATATTTCTTTTATCATAAAGTGATAAAAACATTGTAATTGGCTCTCTTGTGAAACTTATATTCAGTCTTCCCACCCATGGACAATTATCATGCGCTGTATTATGATATCAGATTTGAACAATAACAATTGGTGGGCTTATTTAATATAAAATTATTAAATATTAAATAAGCAGCGATCTGTGTCACAATCCACACTCTGCAGCTGGTAAGATCTCCCCCCAGCATATTAATCCACTCTCCAGCCCACAGATTAATCCAGTCTCAGCCCAGCTTGTCAGAAACCCAGCCTACAAGGACCCGCCCTGCAGAGACCCGCCCTTCAGAGGAGAGTATTTCAAACCCAGGAATGCTTGAGCCTCAGACACAGGTACACCCGGCAGAGCAGAAACCAGCTTTCCCGGTTAGAGCGGCCGCGGCTATACCTTCTACCTCAAACTACCAAAAAATATTCTACCCACCCCTCTGAGAGAGCCCCACAAAGCAATGAGAATATAGTGCCCGCATGGCAGAGCCTGGCAAGCTGTCCGATGCGTGTTCGATATGCCAAACCCAGTAACAAAATGTTTATTTTCCTGACCCCGAAAGAGCCCTTAATACGGCAGCAGTAAGAAAGGCAAACAAGCAGTGCCTGATAAAATTTCACGGCTGTCCTAGGCTGCCAAAACGAAGAAGGACTAAAATGACTGTCTGTACTTTCAATGCACGTACACTTTGCAACGGAAGCATATATTGAGGATCTGATGCTGCAAGCAAGAAAGATCAAGTACGACATCATTGGTCTGACTGAGACAAGGAGGCGTCAGTCGCATCATGCTGTATTTGACACCGGAGAAGAATTGTTCCTTGGAACATGTGATGAAAGAGGCGTCGGTGGCATTGGTGTCCTTGTCAACACTGAACATGGCTGTCAACATTGATTCATTTGAATGCCTAACAAACCGAATAGGACGATTACACTTGAGGAGATGTGGCCCACTGCCAGCAATTTCTATCTTCATTGTCTATGCACCAACATCCACATACAAAGAAGATGAAATTGAGAAATTCTACATGGAATTGGAGGAGTTCTATAAAAAAGATCACACCTTCTACAAGATCATAGTCGGTGATTTTAATGCCAAGATAGGACCGAGAAGATCGGCTGAAGAACTCCACATCGGGACCCATGGCCTAGAATGGAACGAACAGGGTGAGAGACTATCTGAGTTCATCATGTCCACCAAGACTATTCATGGGAACTCACAGTTTCAGAAGGCTGAAGCGAAACGTTGGACATGGGAATCTCCTGGTGGACAGTTCCACAATGAAATCGACCACATCATCTTCAATCGACGGTTTTGTCTGACCGATGTTGCTGTCGTCCCCAAATTCCAGACAGGATCGGACCACCGTCTCCCTTCGTGCAAAATTCTACTTCCCATAGCGGGGAGAAAAGGCTGCAAAGTTTAAGAAGAGAACTCCCAGAACGACCACCAACTGGGAACTCTTTTGCTCCATTGCGGCAACATGGGGAAGATACCATCATTGATGACATCGATGAAGAATACAACCGACTGGTTCAGCACTTCCATGATTGTGCGAAGAATGCCGAGAGAGAGAAAAACACAAAAGGGCGGCTTGTCTTCAGAAACTCTCGAGCTCATTCGCCAACGTGGCAAGGCGCGAGCCTCAGGAGACCAAATGCTAACGTCCAAGCTTGCTAAACAGTGCAGAGAAGCGATAAAGCAGACCTCAAAGACAGAAGAGCAGAAATACTGGAAGATGCAGCAGAAGCCGGGAAAAGTATTCGCACTGCCCGCCTGTCCTTCGCCAACTATAAGACCAAGATGACTGCCCTCCGGCGCCCTGATGGATCTATCACATCTTCCAGAAAGGCAATGGAGAAGATTATCCAGGACTTCTACTCAAATCTTTTTGATAGCCACATCCACCTGCCCACATACCAAATTCCACAGGATGGATACGTCATTCCCAACGTTCTCCCTTCTGAAATAAGACATGCCATCTCATCGGTAAAGAAGGGGAACAGCACCAGGCCCAGACAAAGTCAGACCCGAACATCTGAAGAATCTGCCATCGGTGCTCATCAATACACTAGCTCGGCTCTTCACCACGCTACCTGTCCGAATGCAAGGTGCCCTCCCAATGGAAAACCAGCAGGACAGTTCTACTGTTCAAGAAGGGAGACATTCACGACATCGGCAACTATCGCCCCATCTGCCTGTTGTCTGTCATCTACAAGCTGTTTACACGAGGTCATCCTGAACAGGATTAGCAGAACACTAGATGAAGGTCAACCATGCGAGCAAGCAGGTTTCCGGAAAGGATTCAGCACAATCGACCATATCCACACAGTAACCAAGCTCATTGAGGTTTGTAGGGAGTACAAGATGCCGCTCTGTCTCACGTTCATTGATTTACAGAAAGCCTTTGATTCTGTGGAGACTGAAGCAGTCATCGAAGCCCCTAGTCAAACAGGGTGTTCAAACCCAATACATCAAGATCCTTCGTGAGCTGTATTATGGATTCACCACCAGGATCTCACCATTCTACAAAGAAGTGATCATTGATGTCAAAAGAGGGGTTCGACAGGGTGATACCATCTCACCAAAACTCTTCAGTGCCACCCTCGAGAACATCATGAGACAATTAGAATGGGAAGGAATGGGAGTGAAGATAGATGGTCGGCAACTACACCACCTCCGCTTCGCTGATGACATCGTTCTAATAACACCAAACATTAGCCAAGCGGCACAAATGCTGGCTGACTTTGACCGAGAATGTGGAAAGGTAGGTCTACAGCTGAATCTGAAGAAAACTATGTTCATGAGAAATGAACTAGTTCCAGAGGCCCCCATTCTCTCTCAATGGAACAAACATCTCTGAATGCAGCAGTTATGTGTACCTAGGTCGAGAAGTCAACATGATGAATGACCTAAAACCTGAGCTGCGCAGGAGGAAGAGAGCGGCATGGAATGCCTTCAAAGGCATCGAAGAAATAGCTAAAAAGGGACAAAGAACCTCCGGCTCCGGGCACATCTCTTTGACTCCACCGTTCTCCCTGCATTAACATACGCCTCAGAGACCTGGGCCCCTAGGGAAGCAGGGATGAGAATGCTATTCGGGTCTCCCAGAGAGGCATCGAAAGAGCTATGCTTGGAATATCACGTCTCACTCAAGTGAGAGAAGGAATCCGGAGTTCTGACCTCCGTCGCTATTCCAGAATCAGGGGCGCTGTCTCGTTTGCCAAGGCATCGAAAATCAGATGGGCTGGACATGTAATGCGATTTGGAGACAACCGCTGGACTAGAGCCGTTACCGACTGGATCCCACGGGATGTCAAAAGATCACGTGGCCGCCCACCTACAAGATGGTCAGACTTCCTTGTTAAGACCCTGAAGGGACGGTTTGAGGCTCTTCATATTCCTGAATCAACCAGATGCCATTGGGCTACATTGGCACGTGATAGGGTCCAATGGAAATGTTACTGGCGCCCGCTCGAGCAAATCGATGAGTAGCGGGATTCAAGTGATCAA